>VZQC01001234.1:154801-208713 GCA_009823505.1 Rhizomys pruinosus
AGGGGACAGGAAAGGGAAAGGGAACAGGAAAGGGAAAGGGAAAGGCTGACAAAGGAAGTTGTTTTCTTCTCTGTCAAGTGAAAAATTTTCAGCCAGTCTGATATCTGCGAGTTCCAGGATATTTAGAATAAAAAAAATAGCCTTGCGGGGCTAGATGGCCTAGCAGTTAGGAGTGCCGATGCTCTTGAAGAGGACCCGGGTTCGATCCCCAGCACCCATATGGTGGCTGAAAGCTGTCTGAAACTCCAATTCCAGGAGAACTCCAGTTCCAGGGGAATCCGACACCCTCTTCTGACCTCCGCGGCATTGCACGACACGGGTGCACAGACCTGCATGCAGACAGTACATTCATACACATACAGAAATAAATAAAATTAATTAAAAAAAAGAAAGCTCATCCAACAGGTGGCTGGAGCCCATGAGCAAAGGAAACAACACGCTTCCTACAGAGGCCTTCACCAGAGTTACAGATGTGAATTTACCACAAAGCAAAGGACATTTGCCAGGTCCTTCAAGTAGCACCTGCTGAGTTCACAGTTTCCTCTCTAGCCCAGGGCTTCCTGTGGGGGGTGTTTTTGATCATATCATTTCAGTTTGTCTCTCAAAGCATATCTCAAAGCAAGAGAGAAATGATGTATTTACTTCACGGACCCTAGTTGTTAGCCCAGATCTTTTTGTTTTCCTCTTATTCTATTATTTCTGTCATGCTAGTATATATTCTGAGGCTTCATTCTTGCCTGCTTCAGAGTGGCTTGGGCATCAAATAACGATCCTTAGGGAACAGTTACAGCAAGAGGGGAATTAATTCACAGCACTCACCTCGTGGAAACGCAGGCTCTGGAGCCGCCTTCTAACTTGTGCCCTAGGGTGGACAGATTTGGATTCCTCTTCATGTCCTGGGAGAGTTAGATAAGCTGCCTGCGTGTCAGGGTGGGTGGACAGGAGAAGCAGTGAGACACAGCAATGGGAGCACTGTGGGCGGCCGTGGACAGGAGCGAGCTTTCTACGAAGCTGGGCTGTCAGCTTTCTCCCACTGGCACCCACCCAGCCTAATTGGCCTCTCTGTCTAAGCGAATGGTCACTTGTGGTTCTGAATTCATTTAATTTTTAGCAACTATGAGGCTGTATTCAAACAAAAGTTAAAATAAATCGGTTGAGAGATAATGTAAAGCAGCATAATAGAGCTCAGGGGTGGGGGCTGCTGTGCTTCCCTAGGAGCTGAGTTGGCTTCCCAGCACCCACTTTAGGAATCTCATAACTGCCTGCAACTCAAGCTCTAGCAAATACAGCCATCCTTTCCACCTTTCACGGGTACTTGCACACATGTGGCACACACACGTACACACACACACACTCACACACGTGTAGATAAAAATTAAAATCTAATTAAAATATTTACTGCAGAGATGTTGTGATGGTTAATCCTGGGGTGTCAACTTGACTGGACTAAGGAACAAATAAGAGAAAAGGGATCTTCGGATTGGACCACCTCAACCCGGATGGCCCACCCCAAATGTGGGCATTACCTTCTGCCGGCAGGCAGTATAAAAGGCCACAGCAGAGGGAGCTGGTCCCTTTTTTCCTGTGGCTTGCCTCTCTCTCACTGGTGAGTTTGTCTTGCTGCTGTGATCAACCCTTTGGATCCCAGCGTGTACTGAGACTGGCAGATCTCCTGGAATCCACCGGGCCTTCAGCACCAGATTGGGACTACTGAGACATCCAGCCTTGCGGACTGAGCAGTTCCCTGGATTCTCAGCCTCTCCAGTGCAGCGTGGCTACTTGAGCTCTGTCACGTGAGCAAATCAATAAATTGTATATAGCGATATATTCGTCCTGTTGCTTCTGTTTCTTTAGAGAACCTGACTAATAAAGATTTTGGTACCAGAAGTGGTTCTAGAGAAACAGAATTGAAAGGATGAATTTTTTTAGTGGACTTGGTAGTTTCTGGAGCCAGCTCTCCAATCCAAAGAAGCCTAGAGTTACTGAAGGCTCTCCTGTTGGCATGAAGAGGAATGATAATCCTTGGTGTAGACTATTTGATATAATTATGAAGATAGATCCATTTGACTCACCTAACTCACCTCTTGTGAGGAGCAAGGAATTTAGAGACTCTATATATAAAATGTTTGAGAAACTGTGGAAAAATAAGGAAAATAATGATGTTGCCTGGTTGCTCCTAGCATCTCTGGATAAAGTGATAGAGGAAAATAAGGAGCTCAGTGATAAAAAGCTCTGGATTCGAAACAACAGTTTAAAGGTTTCCAAGTGTGCTCTGGAAGAGAATCTTCTCTCCAGCAGCCAAAGAGCTAAAGCGGCAGAAAATCAAGCTGGAGCCCTTATTATACATTTGGCTGATTTACAACGCAAATTTAATTCCCAGCCACAAAGGGTGTCAGCAGTTAAAGTGAAAGCACTGGTGGGGAAAGGGTGGAACCCTGAAACTTGGGATGGAGATGTGTGGGAGAACCATGATGTTGAGGATTTTGAACCCTCGGATTCTGAGGAATTTTCTTTATCTGAGAAATTAATCTCCCCACCCTCAGCAGAGAATCCACACCCTGCAGATCCCTCCTCCCCACCCTTGCCTGAGGAAACTAATCTCCCCCTCCCAGTGGGAGCTAATGTCCCTCAGGGCCCAACAATTGTTGCCTCTAGATCTATAACCAGATTGAAGTCTAAGCAAGCCCCCAAAGGTGAGATAGAAAGTGTGGTCCATGAGGAGGTGCACTACACCACTAGAGAAATTCATGAGTTTGCTGATTCATTCTGGCAGAAGCCTAAGGAATATGTGTGGGAATGGATTTTAAGGGTGTGGGATAATGGTGGAAGGAACATAAAATTGGATCAGTCTGAGTTTATCGATATGAGCCCACTGAGTAGCAATTCTAGGTTAACATGGGAGCTCGAGCAGTGAAAAAAGGTGTTAAAAGTTCATTTGAATAGTTGACTGATGTATTTATTAAAACATGGTCTACTAACAGCGAGTTAGAGATGCCTGATATTCCTTGGCTTAGTATTGATGAAGGGATTGTGAGGCTCAGGCAGATGGGCATGCTCGAGTGGATTCAAAGTGTAAAACCACATTCTCCACAATATGAGGACCCAGAGGACATGCCATTCACTGAATTTATAAGATGGAAGGTACTGAGAGAGACACCAAAACATTTGAAGAACTTTGTTTTTGCTCTATTTCTTATGCCAGATCTTACAGTTAGAGAGGTTGTTGCTCACTTGCATAAATTAAATGTACACATAATAGATTTTACAGGACCTCAGGGTAGGCGTCAGGTGGCAGCACTGAATCACAGAAGGCCAGATGAATGTAGTTATCGTAATTATCATAATGGGTGGCAAAGGCAAAACAATGCCTATAATGGCATGACCCGAAATGATCTTTGGAACTGGCTAATTAATCATGGTGTTCCCAGGAACCAAATATATAAGAAGCCTACTAAGTTTTTATTTGATCTGTATAAGCAGAAAAGCTCTAGAACAAATGACAGGAAGTCAACATTGGATTTCAGCAACATAAGCGAATCCTGTCCAGTTAACCAGTTTTCCAGACTTGAGACAGTTACAGACCCAGAACCCCTTGAATGAAGGGGTGGCTGGTGTTACAGTGAGGAAGGACCTTGTTACAAACCAAAGAGTTATGCTGTTCGCCTTCCTCCTGTCCTTCCCAGAGGGACCTGAGGCCTTTACTAGGGTAACTGTAGCACTGGGGAAAAGGAATAATCAGATTTTTTGAGGACTATTTGGATATTGGTTTTGAGTTGACACTGATCCCAGGAGCCCCTAAAAAACATTGTGGCCCTCCGGTTAACGTAGGGGCCTATGGAGGCAGGTGATAATGGAGTTTTGGCTGAAGTCCGTCTCACAGTGGGCCCAGTGGTTCCCAGAACTCATCCTGTGGTTATTTCCGCCATCCCAGAATGTATAATTGGGAAAGATATAATTAAGAATTGGCAGAATCTCCCACATTTGCAGTGTTCCCTGAGCTGTGGAGTGAGGGCTATTATGGTTGGACAGGCCAAATGGAAACAATTTGGTGTTGCTTCTACCAGGGAAAATAATGAACCAGAAAACAGTATCGTATTCCTGGGGGGATTGCAGAAATTAAGTGGGCCACCATCAAGGATTTGAAAGTTGCAAGGGTGGTGATTCCTACCACATCTCCCTTTAACTCTCTAATTTGGCCTGTGCAAAAGAGACGGATCATGGAGAATGACAGTTGACTATTGAAACTCAACCAAGTAGTGACACAAATTGCAGCCACTGTACCAGATGTGTGTCCTTACTTGAGCAGATTATGTCTCCTGGTACCTGGTATGCGGCTATTGATCTGGCCAATGCTTTCTTTCTCAATACTGGTTCATAAGGACCACCAGAGCAATTTGCTTTCAGCTGTCAAGGCCAACAGTATACCTTGAGGTAATATGTCTTACCTCAAGGGTATGTTAACTCTCCCGCCTTGTGCCATAACTTAGTTAGAAGGGATTTTGATCGCCTGACTCTTCCACAAAAATATCACACTGGTCTCCTATATTGATGATGTTATGCTGATTGGACCCAGTGAACAGGAGGTAGCAGCTGGTCTAGACTTGTTGGTAAAGCATATGTGCATGAGAGGGATGGGAAATAAATCCAACTAAAATTAAGGGACCATCTACCTCTGGTGAAGTTTCTAGGAGTTCAGTGGTGTGAGCATGGCAGGACATTCGCTTCAAGGTAAAGAATAGTTGTTGGCACGTGGCCCCTTCCCTCCACCTAAGAAGGCGGGAGGGGGGAGAAGCACAATTTTTAGTGGGCCTTTTTGGATTCTGGAAGCAGCATATTCCTCATCTGGTTGTGTTACTATGACCCATATGTCAGGTGACTTGGAAGGCAGCAACTTTGAGTGGGGCTTGGAACAGGAAAGGGCTCTTCAACAGGTCCAGGCTGCAGTGCCGGCTGCTCTGCCCCTAGGGACATATGATCCAGCAGACCAAATGTTGCTTGAGGTATCAGTGGCAGATATAGATGTTGTCTGGAGTCTGTGGCAGGTCCCCATAGGGGAATCACAGCAAAGGCCCTTGGGATTTTTTGAGTAAGGCTCTATCTTCATCTGCAAATAACTATTCTCCTTTTGTGAGACAGCTCTTAGCTTGCTATTGGACCTTAATGGAAACTGAACATTTGACAAAGGACCACCAAGTCCCCTGGCGACCTGAGCTGCCATCATGAGCTGGGTGTTTATCTGACCGCACCAGACCATAAAGTAGGGACATGCACAGCAACAGTCCTTTATCAAATGTAAGTGGTACATACATGACAGAGCCCAGGCAGGCCCTGAGTGCACAAACAAGCTACATGAATAAGCTGCCCAAATGTCTATGGTTCCAACTCCTGTTACAATGCCTCCCCTGGTGGTCAAGCATACACCTTGGCTTTTCATGGGGTTGCCTTATGATCAGTTTGACTGAGGATGCAATACTGAAACTTGGTTTACAGATGGGTTTCTGTTCACGTTACAGGCACCACCCAGAGGGTGATCAGCTGCAGCTTTACAGCTAATTTCTCAAACACCTAAAGGACGACTGGGTGAAGGAAAGTCTTCAAAGTGGGCGGAATTTCGGGCAGTGCACATGGTTGTGCATTTGGCCTGGAAGGAGAAATGGCCAGAGGTAGGATTATTATCTGATTCATGGGCTGTAGCCAATGGTTGGGCTGGATGGTCAGGGACTTGGAGGAGCATGACTGGGTGATTGGTGAGAAAGACATTTGGGGAATAAGTATGTGGATAGAGCTCTCTGAGTGGTCAAATAATGTGAAGATACTTGTGTCTCATGTAAATGCTCATCCAAAGGTGATCTCAGCAGAAGATGAAGTTTTAATATCAACGTAGATCTGATGACTCATCCTGTCGATAGTCAGCCTCTTTCTCCAGCTAGTCGCTGTTGTTGCGCAGTGGGCCCATGAACAAAGTAGTCATAGTGGCAGAGATGGAAGTTATACATGGGCTCAACAGCATGGAATCCCACTCACCAAGGGGTGGAATCTGGCTAGCTGCTGCCGAGTTGCCAGATTTGCCAACAGGCAAGAGACCAAGCATTTGAGCCCCGCCTATGGTGCTATTTCCCGGGATGACCAGCAGCAACCTGGTGGCAGGTTGACTACATTGGACTACTTCCATTAAGGAGGGGACAGCATTTTGTCCTTACAGGAATAGATATTTATTCTGGTATGGATTTGCTTTTCCTGCTTCTGCCAAAACTACCATCCAGGTAGTTTACATCCAGGGACTTACAGAATGCCTTATCCCCCATCAATAGGTATTCCTTACAGCATCACTTTTGACCACGGAAACTCACTTCACAGCAAAGAAGTGCGACTGTGGGCCCATGGTCATGGTATCCACTGGTCTTACCATGTTCCCCGCCGCACCACAGCAACTGGCTTGATAGAATGATGGATTGGCCTCTTGAAGACACAGTTAAAGTGCCAATTAGGTAGGCAATACCCTGGAGGGCTGGGCAAGGTTCTCCAGCAAAAGGTGTATGCTTTGAATCAGTGACCACTATATGGTACTGTTTCTCCTATAGGCGGAATTCATGGGTCCAGGTACCAAGGGTTGGAAGTGGGAGTGATTCCACTCACTATCACCCTAGTGACCCAGTAGGAAATTTTTGCTTCCTGTACCCATGACCTTGTTTTCTGCTGGTCTAGATGTTTTGGGTCCAAAGAGAGGAGTGCTTTTGCCAGGAGATAAGCAAACGTTCCATTGACTGGAAGCTAAGACTTCCCCTGGCCACTTTGGGCATCTACTGCCTTAAGCCAACAGGCTAAGGAAAGAATAACAGTAGTAGGAGGGAGTGATTGATCCAGACTTCCAGGAGGAATTTGGACTTTTACTCCACAATGGAGGCAAGGAAGATTATGTCTGGAAGGCAGGAGATGCTGTAGGGTGCCTTCTGGTGCTACCATGTCCTATGATTAAGGTCAATGGGAAACTCGAACAACCCAAACTAGACAGGACAACAAATGGCCCAGACCCTTCAGGGATGAAGGTATGGGTCACTCCTCCAGGGAAAGAGCCAAGACCTGCAGAGGTGCTTGCTGAAGGTGGAGGAAATACAGAATGGGTAGTAGAAGAAGGTAGTCATAAATATCAGCTGAGACCAAGGGACCAGTTGCAGAAACATGGATTATAATAGATATTAACTTTTGTCCTATTTGGTTAAGAATGTGCTTGTTCATATATATATATATATTAAGCAGATACTTGTGTTGTTCCCTTTTGAATGTGCAACTGAGATAAGTGTTAAGTGTTGTCATACTTAGGTTATTAGATACTGAAGGACTAAGTGTTCCCCAAGGACATTACCACCTACTCTAAAATATAATGCTTTGCTATTGCACATGAGATACATAACATGTTAGGTGGAATTATGATTTTGCCATTGTTTGCAATTGACATTTAAGCATAACATAAGGAGAGGCTATTTATTGGGTGTCAAGTTGACAAGGGGTGGACTTGTGATGTTTAATCCTGGGTGTCAACTTGACTGGACTAAGGAACAAATACGAGAAAAAGGATCTTCAGATTAGACTACCTCAACCTGGATGGCCCACCCCAAATGTGATGTGGGCATTACCTTCTGCTGGAAGGCAGTATAAAAGACCACTGCAGAGGGAGCTGGTCCCTTTTTTCCTGCCGCTTGTCTCTCTCTCACTAGTGAGTTTGTCTTGCTGCTGTGATCAACCCTACGGATGCCAGCGTGTACTGAGACTGGCAGATCTCCTGGAATCCACCGGGCCTTCAGCACCAGATTGGAACTACTGAGACATCCAGCCTTGCAGACTGAGCAGTTCCCTGGATTCTCAGTCTCTCCGGTGCAGCGTGGCTACTGTTGGACTACTTGAGCAAATCACATGAGCAAATCAATAAATTGTATATAGCTATATATTCGTCCTGTTGCTTCTATTTCTTTAGAGAACCCTGACTAATACAGACATGTTTTTGTTTAAGTGTGTGTGTGCACATGCAAGTGTTTATGTCTGTCTCCATGTGTGTATGCACATGTATGTAAAAATATCTGTGTGTGCTTCTATCTGTGCTTGTGTGTGCAGGTGTGTGTTTGTGCACATGTGTTTACAACTTTAAAAGCACAGAATATAACCTAATTTCACATTTAAAGTTTCATAGTATCTTTCTAGCTTTGAAAACTTTGGTGTCCATGGCAAATGGCTGACATTGGAAAGGTTGTCTGTTCCCTGTATCCTGGTTTGTTCATCTGTCAAAGGAGGTGATGAGCGGTACCGGTGTCATGGGGATGCTAGTGTGTTAGAAATAGTGACAGGTGAGCCCTAGTTATAATAATTTGGTGAAATACATGGAGTTAGGTTCATTTCGTGGAATAAAAGTATTCAGGTCAGGGTATGTGCTGTCCTAAGTTACTCTATAGTGCATAAAATAGTGTTTTGTCAGGCTAGGCCTTACTCTGAGAGTCTCCATTCTAACTGTAAATGCAGAAGGTGGATGACTCTGTACCACATGTGCAGAGCTGCTGCACATTTGAATTGCTAAAATGGGCCTTACTTTGTGTCCTTGGTTGGGGGGGTGTTCCTTGTTGTCAGTGCTCATCTTGCATTGCTGAAGGGTAAGGGCGATCTGGTCCCATTCCCTTTAAGATCCCGAGAACAGCAATGGCTGCTCAGGAATTTTCACGTCATATTTTATAGCTGCAGTTCCTTAGGAGCAGGTCCCTAGAGAGCATTAGGTCAGAAAAACATCCCATTACCAAACTTGTCCAGGTAGCACCAGCCATCCCTCTATCACTGGCATAAGTTCTCAATCCAGCCTGCCAGGTGGCCGGTGGCCAGGCTTCCCTCCTCTGTGGGAGCTCTTAGCTGCCCATGCATCATATGTAGCCCAGGCCTTCTGTTTTCTATGTCATATGCTCTTTAACTGTTGAACATCTCAGGGTTTCCAGTCTGACAATGAGAGATGACAGGGCCCCCCTAGTTTCCACTAAATAGAACTCTATGCTTCTTTCATATGAACTTGTTTTATGTGCAAAGCTCAGCTGTTCTCTACTAGGTCCATGATACAGACATTTTTGGGCCCATAACAATAGAAAAATGTCAGACTCAAGGGTAGAAATCATAAGATCATGTGAATAGTAAAGGATTTGAAAAATAAACCAACATTGCATCCCAGTAAAAGTCCTGAAGAAATTTGAGATAGAAATAGCACATCTCAACATAATAAAAGCAATCTATGCCAAACCTAAAGTCAACATTATGCTAAGTAGGGAAAATATTAAAGACTGGGAATAAAATCAGGAAAACCTAGAGTGTCCACTTTCTCTACTCTTATTCAATATAAAGCTACAATTTGTTTTCTTTTTCTTTTTTTAAATTATCATTTTTATGTGTATGAGTGTACTGTCTGCACAACAGACAGGAAGAAATCACAAAAATCAGAGGAGAAATCAATGAAATAGGAACAAGGAAAACAATACAAAAAATCAATGAATCCAAAAGTTGGTTCTTTGAGAGAATAAACAAGATAGACAGAACTCTAGCCCAGTTAACCAAAAGAAAGAAGGAACAACTCCAAATCAATACAATCCTTAATGAAATGGGAAAAATCACAACAAACAATGAAAATATCCAGGCAATCATACGGGAATATTTCAAAAACCTATACTCTACTAACTTTGAAAACCTAGGAGAAATGAATGAATATCTGAAATCCTGGGAATCACCAAAGCTAAACCAAAGAGAGACCGACAGCTTAAACGGAGCCATAATATATGAAGAAATTGAAGATGTAATAAGAAGCATCCCAACTAAAAAAACCCAGGCCCAGATGGTTTCATGGCAGAATTCGATAAAACATTTCAAAAAGACTTGCAAGCATTATTACTCAAATCGTTCAGAAGGACACAAAAAGCAAACCAGGTCCTAAATTCCTTCTGTGAAGCCAGCATCACTCTAACACCAAAACCAGGCAAAGATGCGACCACAAAGGAGAACTACAGACCCATCTCCCTAATGAACACAGATGCCAAAATTCTAAACAGAATATTGGCAAATCACATACAGACCCACATGAAGAAGATCATCTATCATGGCCAAGTTGGATTCATACCAGAGATGCAGGGATGGTTCAACATACAAAAATCAATAAATAACATCAAGCATATAAATGGACTGAAAGACAAAAATTACACGACATCTCAATTGACGAAGAAAAAGCCTTTGACAAAATCCAGCATCCCTTCATGTTTAAAGTCCTGGAGGGAGTTGGATTGGAGGGATCATTCCTCAATGTAATCAAAGCCATATACAGGAAACCCACAGCCATTATCACCCTAAATGGGGAAACGACAGAATCATTCCCTTTAAAGGTAGGAACTCTGCAAGGCTGCCCCCTGTAACCACTCCTCTTCAATATACTTCTTGCACCACCTGCTAGGGAAATAAGGCAAGGAAAGGAAATTAAAGGAGTACTAATTTGAAAAGAGGAAGTCAAGCGATCCCTTATTGCTGATGATATGATTGTGTACTTAAGGGATGCTAAAAACTCCACCAGAAAACTCCTAGAAATGATTAAGAGCTTCAGTAAAGTGGCAGGATACAAAATTAACCTAGAAAAGTCAGTAGCCTTTCTTTACACCAACAACAAGCAGCTGAAGAAGGAATACAAGGAGACCTTCCCCCTCACAATAGCCTCAAAAATCAATAAAATAGCTAGGAAAAAACCTAACCCAAGACACCAAAGATCTCTTCAGAAAAATTTTAAACCCCCAAAGAAGGAAATTGAAGAAGACATCAGAAGATGGAAAAACCTCCCATGTCATGGATTGGGAAAAATAATATAGTAAAAATGTCCCAGATTAAATGCAATCCCAATTAAAAATCACCAAGAGTTTCTTCACAGGCTTGGAGAAAAAAAGTCCTTAATTTCATTTGGAAAAACAAAAGACCCTGAAATGGCCAAAGCAACCTGAGTGAAAAGAGCAATATGGCGGGGTCGGGGTGTGTGTGTCTCTATACTAGACTTCAAACTATACTATAGGGCTATAGTCATAAAAACATCTTGGTACTGACACAAAAACAGACCCTATTGACCAATGGAATCAAACTGAAGATCCAAACTTGAGCACATACAATTTCAGCCACTTCATATTTGACAAGGGGGCCAAGAAGACACAATAGAGGAAAGACAGCATCTTCAGCAAGTGGTGTTGGCAAAACTGGATCACCACTTGTAGAAGAATGGAATTAAACCTCATTAATGGAATTGGGACCTCATTAAACTCAAAAGTTTCTGTACATCAAAAGAAACAAGGAACTAAAGAGAAAACCCACAGAGTGGGAGGAAATCTTTACTGCAGAGATATCTGGCAAAGCATTGATTTCCAGAATATATAAACTACTCAAAAAACAAAGAATAAAGAAAACAAATGACCCACTCAATAGATGGAGCAAAGAGCTGAAGAGAGACTTCACAAGTGAGGAATTAGAGATGGCTGAGAAACACCTTAAGAAGTGTTCAACATCACTAATCATTAAGGAAATGAAAATTGAAACCACTTTAAGATATCATCTCACTCCAATAAGACTGGCTAGGGTAAAGAAAACAAATAATACCAAGTGCTGGAGAGGTTGTGGGGAACGGGGAACACTCATCCACTGCTGGTGGGAATGTAAACTCGTACAGCCACTATGGAAAGCAGTGTGGAGAACCCTTGGAAGACTTGGAATGAACTTGCCACCCGACCCAGCCATACCACTCCTAGGCATGTACCCTCAAGACTCACCCCACCACAGAGATACATGCATGGCCATGTTTATTTCAGCTCTCTTCACAATAGCAAGGAGCTGGAACCAACCCAAATGCCCCTCAACTGATGAGTGGATAGAGAAAATGTGGTACATCTACACAATGGAGTTCTATGCAGCAGTAAAGAAAGATGACATCATGAGCTTTGCAGGAAAATGGATGGAACTAGAAGATATTATGCTGTGAAGTAACACAGTCCCAGAAAAGCAAATGATGAATGGTATCCCTCATCTGTGGATGCTAGTGACAATTACCTAGTTGTAAGTATTTCTTGTGCACGGCCCATTGAGCTTTTGTCCAAGCAGTTGGGAGTGATACATATTGGAAACGACAACAACAACAACAACAACAACAACAGAAAGGACTGCATCAAAGAACTGACTGAAACAGTGAACTTCTGCTCAAAGCAGTCAACTTCCATGTGGAGAATATTGAGAAAGACTGAGAAATAGATGAAAAGCATGTTTGGCAGAATACAAGAGCTCTGGTGGGCTGGGGGCATCGGGTGGGGGACACGGGTCTAGATTTGATAATCTTGTACAAAATATATATTAAGCAAATAAATAAAAAAGTGTTCAACATCATTAATAATTAAGGAAATGCAAATTAAAAGCACTTTAAGATGTCATCTCACTCCAATAAGACTGGCTAGGATAAAGAAAACAAATGATACCAAGTGCTGGAGAGGTTGGGGGAAAGGGGAACACTCATCCACTGCTGGTGGGAATGTAAACTCATACAGCCACTATGGAAAGCAGTGTGGAGAACCCTTGGAAGACTTGGAATGAACTTGC
Organism: Rhizomys pruinosus; assembly: GCA_009823505.1. Classification (NCBI taxonomy): domain Eukaryota; kingdom Metazoa; phylum Chordata; class Mammalia; order Rodentia; family Spalacidae; genus Rhizomys; species Rhizomys pruinosus. The sequence continues at coordinate 167,429 of VZQC01001234.1, forward strand.
CACCTGACCCAGCCATACCACTCCTGAGAATGTACCCACAAGACTCATCTTACTGCAGAGATACATGCACAGCCATGTTTATTTCAGCTCTCTTCACAATAGCAAAGAGCTGGAACCAACCTAAGTGCTCCTCTACTGAAGAGTGGATAGAGAAAATGTGGTACATCTACACAATGGAGTTCTATGCAGCTGTAAAGAATTACGACATCATGAACTTTGCCGGTAAATGGATGGAGCTAGAATATATCATGCCGAGTGAAGTAACACAGTCCCAGAAAAACTAACGACGAATGGTATCCCTCATCTGTGGATGCTAGCACCAATTACCTAATTGTATGGCAAACTGAATAACGCTAATGTGATCTGAAAACAACTGTGCTCTTATATTGTAGAATCACTTTAAAAATAAGCAAATAAAAAATTTTAAAAATAAAATTTAAAAAAATTAAATAAAGAAGTTTCAAGAAGACTCTTCAAAATATGTGAATTGTTTGTCTAATGTGTAAGTATTCATTGGTGTATTTTCTTTAAATTTAAAATATTTTTTTATTTATTTCTGTATCTGTATGAATGTACTGTATGCATGCAAGTTTGTGCACCCGTGTCGTGCAATGCCGCGGGGGTCAGAAGAGGGTGTCGGATTCCCCTGGAACTGGAGTTCTCCTGGAATTGGAGTTTCAGGCGGTTCTCGGCAGCCATGTGGGTGCTGGGGATCGAACCCTGGTCCTCTGTAAGAGTGTTTGGCACTCTTAAGCGCTAGGCCATCTCTCCAGCCCCATTGGTGTATTTTCTAACTAAAACTGTACTTTCACAACAGAGCATATGGAAAGTGGCTAAGAGAAGATTGGTGGTTGCCAAGTCTATGGACAGCTAGGACGAGTGGGTGGCAGGGCTCTGAAGGGCTAGCATGTGGGAGTTTGTTGACCGTCGTGGTTATGCACATGTAATGAAGTCAAATAGACCCATGCACACAAACATGTATCCACAAATGAGTGTATGGAAAACTCATGAAGCCCAAATAAGGTCTGTAGTTCACTTAATAACATTGTGCCATGCCATTCCCCTGGTTTGGGTGTTGTGCTGTAGTTACACAAGTTAGAACCAGTAGAGAAAACTGTATTAAAAAGACATGGAGAGATGGCCTAGCAGTTAAGAGCGCCGACTGCTCTTACAGAGGACCCGGGTTCGATCCCCAGCACCCACATGGCGGCCGAGAACCGTCTGAAACTCCAATTTCAGGAGAACTCCAGTTCCAGGGGAATCCGACACCCTCCTCTGACCTCCGCGGCATTGTATGACACGGGTGCACAAACTTGCATGCAGGCAGTACATTCATACACATACAGAAATAAATAAAATGAATAAAAAAATTAAAAAAAATAAAACAGTTCTTAAAAAAAAAGACACGGAACCTCCCTGTAGTACTTTTTCTGACTATTTGAAAATTCACGGATCAGGCCAGTTCTAGTGGCATAGGCCTTTAATTTTTTTTTATTAATTTTATTTATTTCTGTATGTGTATGAATGTACTGCCTGCATGCAAGTTTGTGCATCGGTGTCGTGCAATGCTGCGGAGGTCAGAAGAGGGCGTCGGATTCCCCTGGAACTGGAGTTCTCCCAGAATTGGAGTTACAGATGGTTCTCAGCCGCCATGTGGGTGCTAGGGATCAAACCCGGGTCCTCTGTAAGAGCGGTCGGCGCTCTTAACCGCTAGGCCATCTTTCCAGCCCCGTGGCATAGGCCTTTAATACTAGTATGTGGGAAACAGAGACAAGCAGATAGATCTCTGTGAGTTCAAGGCCAGCCTTGTCTTATCTACATAGAGAGTTCCAGCCCACCTGGGGGCTACATAGTGAGACCTTTTCTCAAAAAAATAAAAAAGAAAAGAAAAAATAATATTCATTAAAAAAATAACAACACTAGTTACATGTCCATAATTAGTGGGCTTCAGATATACAGCTACAAATAATTCTGGGGAGGGAAGAAATGGCACATTTTCTTTCTGGTGCAAGTTTAATAGCTGTTGGATAAAAACTAAATTCTAATAACTGTGAGGAAAGAATATATCAACCTTCAGGTCTATAAGAAAAAGAAAAGAAAAACTCAGATTCTGAGCCATTATTCCCGTGGTTTGTTCTCTGCATGGCATAATTTCATAGCCATCTGTTCTAAGATTATTTTTCTTAAGACACAAAATGCTCCTGGTTTGCTATGTACGCTATCACTGTAAAAGCAACAATTAAGGAATAAAGGGTTCTTTTGTAAGGTTTTCATTTCTATTTTTCTGGGTTTTGTTGTTGTTCTTTCTAAAAGGAGTCTTCATGGCAGCGTGTCAAGAGGGCCCATTGCTTGTACACCCAGGTCCCTCAGCTGTTCCTTTACACAGCACTGATGACCAGTGCAGGGGGAGGGAGGGGAATACCCAGGCTTCATGATGGAACTAGAGATGTTTTCTTAGAGCTCCATTCTTAACTAGAGCAGTAAAATAAGAGAAGCAAGCTAAAGAGCTACAAATAGAATGTAGGTCAAGGTATCTTTATTTGCAGATGACACCATTGAAGAACACAAGACCCTAAAGATTTAACCATAAAGCTGTTAGAATTGATAAACTCCTTCAGCACAAAAGGATGAGATCAAATAATTTACATGCAAAAATCAGCAGCCTTCACACCAATAACAAACATGCTGAGGAGGTAATTGGAGAAACAATCCCATTTGTAATTGCTTGGAAAGAATCACCTTGGAATAAATCCAACCCAAGAAGGGAGATGCTTCTGTAACATAAACTTTAGAATACTCAAGACAGAAGTTGAAGAAGACATTAGAAGATGGGAGGACCTCTCATGCTCATGGATTGGAACATTTAATGTCCTCAAAATAGACACCCCACCAAGAGCAATCTACAGATTCAATGCAATCTTCATCAAAATTCCAGTGACATTCTTCAAAGAAATAGATGAATCAATATTAAAATCAATATTAAAATGCATTTTATGCACAAAAGATCCAAGGGAGCCAAAGTAATCCAGAGAGAAAAGAATAATAATAAAATCATAATAGAACAAAATAATAAAATATTATTTAAAATCAGATAGGGTTAAGATTGAGGTCGCTATGTAGACCAGGCTGGCCTTGAACTTACAGAGATCTGCCTGCCTCTGCCTCCTGAGTGCTGGGATTAAATGCATGAGCCAGCATGCCTGGCCCAAGATGGTTCTTTGCCACAATGTAGGTGCTGGGAATCAAACTGGGGTCCTCTGCAAGAGCAGTCAGTGCTCTTAACCGCTGAGCCATCTCTCCAGCCCCAATTTGTCTATTTCTTTGGAACAAAAGCAGATATGTGGAACAGACCTGGACATCTAGATACAAAGCTTGTAGCTACAGTCACCTGATCTTTGACATAGATGCCAAAAATACACATAAGCAAAATATTACCCTCTTTTTAGCAAATGGTGCTGGGGAAACTGGATGTCCATGTAGACAAATGAAATTTGTCTACCCTGTTAAAAAACAACTTTAAGGGTTGGGGGCATAGTTCAGTGGTTGAGAGTGCTGACTGCTCTTGCAGAGGACCCAGGTTTGATTCCCAGCACCCATATTGTGGCAAAGAACCATCTTAGGCTGGGTGTGGTAGTGCAGACCTTTAATCCCATCACTCGGGATGGAGAGGCAGGGGGATCTCTTGTGAGTTTGAGGCCAGCCTGGTCTACATAGCAAGCTCTAGGCCAGCTGGGAGTAAAGGGAGATCCTGTCTCAAAACAAAAACAAAAACAAACAAACTTTAAGTAGTTCTCAGACCTTAACATAGGATTTGAAACTATTAGAGTAGAAAGTATAGAAAACACTTCAAGATATAGGCAATAGATAAGGCATTGTTGAATACAACTCTAGTTGCTCAGAAACAGACCAGACTGACAAATGGGACACTGTGATATTATAAGGCTGTGCAGCAAAGGAAAGAGTGAAGCAGGTAGAGACAAGATGAGAAAAAAATCATTGCCAGCTGTATATAAAAAGAAATATTGATATCTAGAATATACAAAGAACGACAAAAAAAAAAAAAGAAAACTGAAGAACAAGAAAACAACCTAATCAAACCAAAAGCAACTGAGTGAACAGAGCTCAGTGCCTCCAGACTCTTGTCTTGAGATTCTGGACTGTTACTGTTCTGACTTCCCTCAGTGACAGATTGTGGCCTAGGAGTTGTAAGATGAAATACACACTTTTCTCCTCAAGTTGTTTTTTGGTTATGATATTTATCACAGCATTAGAAACTAAAATACAACAGACTGCTATAGAGTTAAATGAAGGCAAATAGATTTTTTTAAGGGAAAAGGCAATTTCACAAACTCTAATCATACTACTTATTATACTACATTCAGCCCACCATTTTCTATTGTGGTTTTTAAAATGAATTCGTGTACATACTAAGACCATTATTTAGACACACATAAAGACACACAGACACACACATGCAATAATCATTAAAGAAGAGGTCAGGAAATTGAGAGGAAATGGAGAGTTGGAGGGTTAGTTGTAGAAATTATGTAAATACAGTACTCATATATGAAATTCCTGAAATTTTAAATTAATAAAAAGAATGAAGAGGGTAACAGACACACACACACACACACACACACACATTCATGAAATTGGAAGCCTCCCAGATTTCTGTGTGTGGGCTTTGCTTTATTCAAAGAACACTGGATATAAATAAGCCAGGCTGCCAACTAGTGTCTCCATGTAGATTAACCATTGTCTCAGATAGGAGTTGTGTGCATTTGGTACAAGATGGTACATCATATGTCAAAGCATATGTCTGCCAGGGAAGCCAAATGCAGATAACATATGCTTGGAAGGAAAATATTTGCAAGTCTTGCTGCTTATCAAAAATTAATGGGAACAACTGTGTGTGTTTAGACTATTTGGGGTTTATAAGCAGATTAGGAGGCTTCATTGTAGTAGCTGTTTTTACAATCAGTAGTCTGCTTTTGTCAAGCTGTAATATTCATTCTACACGTTGACTCCCAAATAATTAGACTCTCTCTCTCTCTCTCTCTCTCTCTCTCTCTCTCTCTCTCTCTCTCTCTTTCTCTCTCTCTCCTAGTTGATTCTGCATTGTTGTGATGGGACCCTATGGTTAAAACCAGTATGTGGAGAAAAGGGTCTATTGGTTTGCCTTCATGGAGGGAAGCCAGGCCAGGAGCTCAGGAGGAGCCTGGAGTCTAGAGCCCAAGCATAGTCCATAGAGGAACAGTATGTTCTGACTTGCTTCTCTGGTCTGTGCTCAACCTGCTTTCTGGTACAACCCAGGACCACCTATCTGGAGAGTGACAACACCCACATGCAATGGGGACTCTCGTCTTATTTAACAATTAAGAACATGCCTTGCAGACAAGAACATAGGCTTCATCCTATAGAGGACCTCCCCCCGTTTTTTCACATTTTGTGTTAATTTTAATGATAAAAAAGGGCACAGGAGCAAAACCTGATATCCACTTATATTGCATAACAAGTTAACCAAACTGGACATGGAGGATAAATTATCAAACAAATCATTTCACTTATTTTCCTATGACTTTTCTTTAATTAGATTTCTGTATTTCAAATAAGGCTGAGGTATAGTACACTGGCAAAAATATAAGAGACAAACAAGAACAGTGCCAAGCTAACAGACACCTGAAACCAAAACCACGTCAGAAGATGTCTAGAGTAGCCATTTATCAGATCAGTGCAGCAGGAGAAAAGTTACTCCTAAATCATAATTATTTCAGTGGTATTTGTCAACTTCACCAGGGGAACTTTGCAACATCATTCTTCTTCATTTGTGAAGTAGTAAAATTCATGTCAAAAAAGGAAAGAGAGGACAGGGGAAGTCAGTCAGTTCATTCCAATAAATTATCTCTCCAGTTCTTATAAACATGCCTATCAGCACAAAATTGAGGAATAATATCTAAGACTAGAGCAGACTTGGTTTAAGTTATGAAATAAATTAAAATGAAAAAAAGTACAAGAAAATAGAATCAATGGGGTTGAAAAAGACCTGAAAATCTGTATAAAAATAAAATTAATAAAAATAAAAATACAAACAAAACTCTACTAGTACAAACTAGCCTGAGTGGTTTGATGGACAGAGTAATTGGGTCAACAGTCACTGTACTTCCATAAATGGATTGTCCTCATTCTTGTTAAAGTGACAACACATGAATGTACTCTCTATAAAGAACAAGTACTATATTTTCATAGAACCCAACTAGTTAACTGTATCTCTTATAAATAAAAAATATTTTACTTTGATAACTGACTGAATATGTGGGGACTCCATGCAACCCAAACACATGGTTGTTTGCTGTACAGTCCTGTGCAAATATAAAAAAAAATTTGTTATAATGCTTTAATCATACAATTCCCAGAAATGTTTCCAAGCTGATGCTACCTAGTGCATGCATAAACACACACACACACACACACACACACACACACACACACACACGGACATATATATATGTTTATTATAGGGGTATCAAAATCCTAATGAATAGATCTTGTAGCTCACAGTTCCCTTTTTCCCTTAGTTTAGGAAATTATTCATTAGCTGTTCACTTCTGGAGCTGGGGTGGCGGCTCGGTGGGCAAAATCTTTGCTGCACAGATGAGGACCTGAGTTTGGATCTCTAGAAACCCCATGAAAACCAGCATCAGCAGACACCTGTAACCCTCGCACTGGGGAGCAGTGACAGGAGGATGGACCCCACAGGTTCTGTGAATAGCGCGTTAGTAATAACTGCAAGCTTCAGGTTCAGGGAGACACATGCTGTGTCCAGAAAGTAAGACTGGAAAGCAAATGAGAAAAGGCATCCCTACATCTATCTCAGGTTCCCACATTCAACAATGTGCATATGAGCATATACCATGCAAGAGAGGAAGATGTTGGCAGACAGACAGACGGACAGAGTTCGTTGGAAATACATTTCCATAAGGAGTGGGATCTGTGTGTGTCAATTCGGAAAAAAAAAAAAAAGCTAAGAAAAATGTTTCATATAGATACTGGTATAGAACTCACCCTGTTATTAAGTTCATTCACTTACATGGCCCTGTGTAACTTGAATGCATTCTTATGACAGGTATGTTCAATTTTATTTTGTGGGAAAAGGAGTTTGGTGCTGAAAATCACCCTCCGAGTTGGTTTTTGACAGCGTGAAGGCCTTGAGCCCTTGCTGTGGGCTCCACTTCCAGTCTAGTTTTCTCTGTAGCTGCTTAGTTGGAGAGTCACATTGTATGAGAAGAGAGCTGGCATTGGGGTTAACATTTTCTGTTGAATTGATGGGGAGACATAGGAGAGTCCAATACCATTGTTAGCAGGTCTTCTAGTCCTGAAGTGTCAGGGATGTTTGGGGGAAGGATGTTTGGCTGCACCATTAAGGTTTACCTCTGGTCCTTGGCAACTCAGTAACATAAGTGACTTCTTACTCTACCTCTTTCTAAAGGTGATATTATTTCCTCTTCTAGACAAACTCTTCAGGAATTTGAGGTGCAAACATAAGTCCATGATGTGTGCACAGTTTTGAAATCAGTGTGACTCTGCCTTGCATCCTACATTCATTGATTTACTGGTTCAAAATATCACATACTTTCTCTGACTTCCAGAGAACCATCATGATAGGAAAGAGCTGGGGAATTGAGCTGCTCATGTCACACAGCTGGGAGAGAAAGAGAGGGAGAGGGAGAGGGAGAGGGAGAGGGAGAGGGAGAGGGAGAGGGAGAGGGAGAGGGACTAGTCCTTTAGTCTCTTTTCTCTTAAGTCTACCCATGAGAGTTACTTTCCTAATCCAAATCCTATCATTTCAACTACTAAAGCTCAGATGTTCTCAAGTGTTTTCTATGCAAAGAAAATTGTTTTATTCTAATTATAGACTCAAGAGTATGTAGCATCTATTTGTGTTCAGCCATGCTTGGATTCAAGAGTGTGTTAAAAGATTTTTTTTATGTTTTACGTCATAACTTGTTAGACTAGCTATCAAGGAGGGTTTAACAGAAAGAAGGCTGGAGCCATTATAGGCTTTTTCAATCATAGTGTAGAACAACACAGTCTAAGCTGCAGTGTCGTTCCAAATTTGCTGGTAACAGTGAAGGCTACAGAATGAATGATGGTATCCTAGCCTCCAACAGGATGGTATTAGGAAGTGGGGCTTAGGCCGTGTGCCAGAGCCAGCAGGGATGAGATTTGAAGCCTTACACCAGGAGATCCCACAAAGTTTCCTCTGCCTTGTGAGCACAGCAGGTAGATGATTATCTTTGGATCAGGACGTATGCTTTCATTAGATACTGATTCTATTGAACTTTCCCAGACTTTACCACTCTGAGCGTGTGCCATTGTTCTCCATGAGGCACCAGTTTATAGTATTTTATTACATCAAATTGTACTGAGCTATTACATTAAACAAAAGTCAAAATGGACAGATTCATTTAAGATATTTTATTGGATTGTATCTACAAGTACATAGTGACCTATCAGTTTGTAACATATTAATCTACCATAGTATTTTATGTTTACTATATATGCATACTATGTATCATGTATTTAATAATAGATCAGGCATATTTGCATTGGAATATATAAGCAATATAAAGCTTATAGAAATGTTTGCAATGTCAACGCTGTCTTTTCCATTCATTCAGCTTATTTTTCCACTTTCTCAGTTCAGATTAACCATAATTGAAATACTCAATAAACTACAAGTAACTATTGGCTATTATGCTTGACAGCACAGTCACAACACTGCCTTCTCTTTTCTTCTATGGTGCTGTATAGCGTTAGTTGTAGCCTGGAAAAAAGAACCTCTATAATTCCTCCATAGTGTGGCCTGTGGCCACGACTAACAGGCAGTTATTTTCCATTTTTTTGAAAAAAAATATTTATTTGTTATTTTTATTTTGTGTGCTTGAGTATTTTGGCTGTATGTTAAGTGCACCCATGTCATGCAATGCCCACTGAGGCCAGAAGAGGGCATCAGATCTTTTGGGACTGAAGTTAAAGATAGTTATTAGCCACCATGTGGGTGCTGGGAGCCTGAAACCAGTTCCTCTACAAGAGCAGCCAGTTCTCTTAGCTGCCGAGCTCTCTCTCCAGCCCTGTGAGAATTTTCTTGATTGTTGAGTAAAGGGAGAAGGTCCATCCCAATGTGGATGGTAGTACTCCTGGGCAGGTGGTGCTTGGTTAAGTGGACTGAGCATAGGCCAGAGAAACAATACTGTAAGCTGTGCCTTAGCTCCTGCCCTGACTTCCTTAGATGCTAGGGAGACTGGGAGTTTAAGTTGAAGTTGAGTACTTTCCTCCCCAAGTTGGTTTTGGTCAGTTTTTTAGTTTTTTAGTTTTTTAGTTAGTTTTTTTTTTTTTTTTGAATCACAGCAAATGGAAAGCTAACTAGAATACCTGTAAATGATCAATTTTCTAGGAAGTATCTATCTTCCTGGAAATAATTACAGTTCACCTCCCTTGAGCATCATCATTATAGCTTTGACCCCACTTTTGCATTGAATGTTTCTTGCTTAGCTTCCAGGAACAGCCTCATCATCACTCACAGTGCTAGTTTTTTTTCTGTAGCAGGAGTGCTGTGCACAGAAACTCAAGAGTCACACACGTTGTTAAAAGTTAAAGGAGTTTAAATAGAGAAGCAGATATCTTTGGGGTTTTTTCTGGTGGGGGGAGTCTTTTTGAGACAGCATCTCCTTGTAGCCCCAGCTGACCTGGAACTCACTATGTAGACCAGCCTGGCCTTGCACACAGAGGTACACCTGCCTCTGCCTTCTGAATGCTGGGATTAAAGCCATGCACCACCACACCTGGTAAAGGAACATATTTCTAAAAATTGAGGAATTGAAATAATATCAAAATGATTGGAGTGTTTACCTGAAAGAAAGGAATGACATGACACAAATTATCAAGGAAAATAACCCAGAAAACATCCTGCTGAGTCCTGCAAGGCATGTTTCAGAGTTTGGAACATCTGAAGCCCTGAACGAGCAACTGGTACAGACAAGGGAGAACAGGAAGTAATGCCAGGAACCCGCTGCCTGGGGGGGAGGAAATTGTGTCACTGCTATTCGCACACCTGTGCCTGATGCTGCTGAAGAAGCTGTCACTGCCAAAATGCTGCGTGAGAATCTAGGAAGTTGTAAGAACCACTAAAAATGTTAAATGCCGATATCATCCCAAGTCCCTTTGTAGACTTATTTTCACCAAGTGAAAGTGCCCCTTGTGTCCCCTCCTCTTTAGTTATTTTCATTGATTCTGAAATCTCAAATTCTTCTATCTTCCTTGAGGTTTGAATTCAAACCAATCCACTCCCTGGACCATTACAGTTATCCTCTGCCAATGAATGATGTCTGAATCCAGGCAAAAACTCAGCCATGACTCGCTTTCATTCCCATGTCTACTCAACAAGCCTTGTCTGTCTACTTACTAACAACTTCTCAAAATCACCCCCTTTCCAGAATCCACTAATGACTTCTAGTTCAAGTCACTTTCTCCCCTGAAGCAACAATTAGCCTATGACATTCATCCCTAATTGCCCTCCATGTGCTCAATGGCCTGTCCTTGCAGCATTGTGAAGAATGACCTTAATATCCAGATCCAAACACATCATTTTCTGCCTACAAACCCTACAAAGTTCCATAAGATGTCTCTCTGGTTTGAATACCAGCTTCATCTCTTGGTATCTCATTTCCTCTCTGGAGGTCATCACTCCAAGAAAGTGACCTTCCAGCTTTTCTTCTTGTCATTGGTCCAAAACAGCCCTGTCTTTTGTTTTGTTTTCTAATTTTATTTATTTATTTATTTATTTATTTATTTATTTATTTATTTTGGTCTTTTTGAGACAGACGACCCTGTCTTTTGTAAGAGATATAATACTCCTCTCCTTCGCCTCAGTCTGCAGCCCAATCTTCCCCAAACATTCCTATTCTTACCTCTTAGCTTAGGATATATTTTATTTCCTACAAGAAGACCCCCTCCGTGCCTGGTTCTGACACCCCAATCCATCCCCAAACCTACAGCTTAGGTTTCTTCTCTCACAGCTCCATTCTCTTAGGGAAAAAGAAATTGTTCATTTTCTCCTGCAGGGAATTTGTCACAAAATAGGTGCTTAACAGACGATTTGAGTAAATGGATGGATAAACCTTTGAATGGGTATGTGGCTCGATGGTGGTGTGGAACATCTCCCGGCCTGTCTGAATGTCGTTACACTTTTCACTCTGATGCATTACTTCCATATAGATTTTACTCATTCTGTTTGGATCCATCCTAGTCTCTTGAGGGTGCCATATGAATTGTAAAAAGGCATATCCGTTTAAGTTATTTTCTCAGTATTCGTTTTCTCCACAAAATGGTATAAATGACCCTACGCCATGGGAAGATGTATGAATTTCTCTATAGCTATGTTTCCACATATGCTGTTCTTGATTTTGTGAAGGTGACAAGTGGCTGGGAGGACATTGTATTCAAGAGTGAAAAGATCACAATTCCCAGAACCTACTTGTGCCCAAATTTTTGGTGAAAGAAATAGCAAAGAAATGAATAATTAATTAATGGAAATTAGTTTTTAGAGGGAATTATATTGGATACAAATTTGCTCAAGAATCACTTTTTGCAGAGCAAGAAGACTGATGGGGGAAGCAGCTCATTGGCTTTAGGAGACGTTACAATCACTGCTTGAAGCATGAGAGCTCGGGCTTTGTGCAATTGCCCTGAGAAAGCAGTGAGTCTCTGCAAGCTATTAAGTTCTCACACAAGGGGTGCTTAAACCAAACAAGTAAATGAACAAGGAAGGAAGGATCTGCTAGAGAACTGAACTTCTAGTATTTATTACATGTTAAACTTGATTTGGAATTGTGTTCAGATACTGTTAGAAAGTCTTTAAAATTTCTCTTTTCCCATAAGCTATAAACTGTGAAGCTGCTAAGGTGCCCACCCATGACCCCCACAACTTTATGTTATGGGCAAACACCTTTGGGCCCTGAGAAGCCAGGTGAGCTCCTTAAACCAACACAGTTTTTGTGATGTTCCTGGGACTCAAACCTAAGTTTTCATTAACAAAATAGAAGCAACAGCTATTTGACACGAGAATTTACCATGCACGCACTCCACAGTGGCTAATCGTTGTAGCATTAGGTTAATTTTTTTCTCAACAAATGTAATTATTCATACAAAGACTGCCTTTAACATGAAGTTCTGCCAAGATGCATTGGCGCACACCTGGTGGATGCTGAGCTCTGCATCTCATTATGAAATGGAAGTGAAAAGGGTAAACTAAAAATAGCGTGTGAAGCAACTGTGAGAGGACTCTGTCTCCTAGTACCTAGAACTTCAAATCATAGTGACGTGTCATGATAATTCTATTTAGCCTTTACCCTAAGTGGTACTAAGGAAACACACACACACACACACACACACACACACACACACGCACACACACACAGAGGCAAATGCTTAAAAAATACAGAATAAGAAGTAAGCTAAGATAATAAGTTTTGCAGGTGAAGGCACCATACTACAATGCTCAGTGAAAAGATTTTATACATCCTGGCTCTTTCTATTTCTGTCCAATTTTCCCTCTAAGACATGGTGTCTGCAACTGACTCACGTTGTGCCTCATCAGATGCTAAATGGTCATCTGGGCAGTCACAGAGCTGCAGTGGAGTCAGGACTAAATGTGTTTATTATCATTCACATTACTGCCCTCTAAAACATTCACAGGAACGATCCGCTGCATTCCCTGCACACCGTCCATCTGCACACTACTTGCAAAACATCAGGTGGAGAACTCTCTATGAAAGCTCCTGCCTTTAGTCACTCCGTCTGAAATTCGCTGAGGGAAGTAGTTGGTTGGTATGGCAAGATCTGAATATTTTGCTCCCGCAATTCACATATTAAAACCGAGTCCCCCACCACTTTTGTGAATAAGATCAGTTGTTTTGTAAAATAGCCTCAAGAGAACTGATTGGCCTCTTCCTTTATATTGGCCACACATGACCAACACCATCCATGAACTAGGAAATGGCTCTCATCAGACACATAATCGGCTAACAATATGAACTTGGACTTCTCAGTCTTCAGAGCTATGAAAAGTGAATTTTGTGGGGCTGGAGAGATGGCTCAGTGGATAAGAGCACTGACTGCTCTTGCAGAGGATCCAGGTTTCATTCCTAGCACCCACGTGGCGGCTAAGAACCGTCTTTAACTCCAGTTCCAAGGGAATCCGACGCCCTCTTCTGACCTCCGTGGCATTGCACGACATAGGTGCACCAACCTACATTGAGACAATACACTCATACACATAAAAAATAATAAATTAAAAAAAGAAAAGTGAATTTTGTTGTCCATAGGCCAGTCAGTGTATAGTATATTTTTAGAGTATTGAGGATGGATGAAGATAAGCTTGGAAGGTTAATTTAGTTTCAGGGAAGGCCTGAGTGATGTACTATGCTGTAGACAGGCACCATGGTCAGGCAACTCTAGTCTTTCTGGGGAAGGTGAATACCGCCTACTCAAGTGAGCTGATGGGGCTGGTGCTGTGGGCAGGTGCCTCTAGCCTTCTTTAGCTTCCCTATATTCTTCTTCATTCTCCCACCTTCCCTCAGCCTCCATCTGCCTCCCCCAGCCTCCCCCAGCCTCCCCCAGCCTCCCTCAGCCTCCCCCAGCCTCTCCCAGCCTCCCTCATCCTCGCACAGCCTCCTCTCAGTCTTCTTTAACCTTCCCCAGTATGCAGGCTCATGGAACTCTCATCTCCTACAACTGGATGTTTTAAAATATTTTATTTATTATTTTTAGTTAATGTGTTTGAGTGTATTGGTTGCATGTATATAAGTGCACTCATGTCATGCAATGTCCACAGAGGTCAGAAGAGGATGTTGTATCCCCTGGAACTGGAGTTTTGCATGGTTATTAGACACCATGCAGGTGCTGGGAAATGAACTCAAGACCTCTGTAAGAATAGCCAGTGCTCTTAACCTAGCAGCTAAGCCATCTCTCCAGCCCCATGCTGGACGTTTCTAATTCACCCTTTCTAACAATGATGGCTCTGAAGAATATTCAAAGACCTCTTCTTTGTTAGAGGAACCTGAGTGGTCGCCAAGGGTAACAGTGATGTCATGAAAATAGAACTCTTACAGGCTGGAGAGATAGCCTAGTGGTTAAGAGCACCAACTGCTCTTGCAGAGGACCCAGGTTTGATCCCCAGCACCCACCACATGGCGGCTAAGAACCGTCTGTAACTCCAATTCCAGGAGAACTCCAGTTCCAGGGGAATCCGAGACCCTCTTCTGACCTCCACGGCATTTCACGGGTGCACAAACCTACATGCAGACAGTACACTCATACACATACAAAAATAAATAAAATAAAATAAAAGAAAATAGAACTCTTAGGTACCTCCTACCAAGGACAAGGATGAGGTTCCCTGTGATGGAGGAGAGTGTACATTGTACATTGGTGTAAAATATCCAGATGTCAAACACGCTTCATTTACTGATAAAAAGAAATTTTTCTTGTCTCAGGTGTTTTTTTTTTTTTTCCTTAGCCAACATCTGTGTGTGTGTGATTACAGAGGATAATAGCCAAAATGGTGTGTGTTATGAGAATTGAAAGAGATGCTGTTTAGGGATAAGAAAAGGGGCCAGTCAGCAATATTTGGCCACAACACTTGGACAATTTAATATACTTTCAAGTGTTCACAAAAGGACTCTTAGGAGATTTAGTCTTTAAGACATACAAATTCCTCTTTGTCAAATTTGAGTAAATCAGTCAGGTCTAGAAGTCACCTGAGTGGTAAACCAAATAGATGTTTTTGTATTCTGTGAATTCCATGATGTCCCTGAAGGAACATCTCAATTTCAGGATGCTTCTCTGGGGTTTCTGGAAGCTCAGAAAAAAATATGATCACATTGCTCCAAGAGTAGGCACATATAAGAGAAAGATAGTCCTTTTTCTCTTTCCCTAAATTGCCTTCAATCATATTCTCTGGAACGATTTTCTTTTTTTTATTTTTTTTTTTTAATTTTTCTTTATCTTTTTTAAAATTTTCATTTATTTTTTATGTGTATGAATGTATTGTCTGCATGTAGGTTTATGCATCCATGTCATGCAATGCCACAGAGGTCAGAAGAGGGTGTCAGTTTCCCCTGTAACTGGAGTTAAGGATGGTTCTCATCCGCCATGCAGGTGCTGAGGATTGAACCTGGAGCCTCTGCAAGAGCAGTCAGTGCTCTTAACCGCTAGGCCATCTCTCCAATTTTCTTTAACTATGAGATTCATGCAGTGAAATGATTGACTGTATGTGTTTATTTCAATAACTATTTACTGCTGTGAGTTGTTCTCCTTCACTGTCATGTTAGTCAGCTTTCCATCACCGTAAGACAACGTCTGGGACAATAAACTTAGGAGGAGGAGGCTCATACTGGCTTACAGGTAACTTGGTTCTGTTGTCATTAGTCCTGTGTCAACACAGCATGCAACAACGCAAGGTAAGCAGTTAAGCAAAAAACACAAACACTTGCCTGGTTCCCAGGATGCAAAAGGCAGGGAGAGAAGGGCCAGGGTGCCTCCGAGCCTCTGCCTTCCTGTCTCTGATAAAATGGAAAGCTCCACATTCAGTGTTTCCATCACTTGATCATGACACCAAGCTGGAATCAAGTGTGTAACCAATGGGTCTCTTGGGACACACCAGACCCTCCCTCCCCTAAATTACAACCACCATGGACAGTAGTGTTTGGGGTAGGGGACTTATCTCAACTGACAATTGAAATGCACTTGTTTACAGAATCTGATAAAAATGGTAATGCATCTGAATTAAATGGAGATATAATTCGCTGTTGCCCACATTTGCTTTACATAAAATCTGTAGAGCAAGAACTTTGGGATTGACACATACAAATGTTCTCTATAATTTCTCTGTTGTACAGTATCACCTTGTAGCATTCTCTTTAAGATGATTTAACGTAAAAATTAAGTTTGCTTCCTAAGTTAATCATATATAGTCACCCAAAACAACATGGGTGAATTTGATGAAATCTATGCCTTGACTCCACCCTATAGTCATGTATAATACAACTATCTTCTGGAGACTCATACGCTAAAAAAAATGGGGGGGGGATACAGAAAGACATGAAACCTTTTCATCAAACCCCTGCAATTCAAATCTTAAAACTAACTATGGGAAAAGATTTGTTTGTTCCAACAGGACAAAACGTCACCAACTTAACGGCTGAGAAAGAAAAGATACAGGTTTGCATTGAGTAGGATTTACCAAAAAGTGGCAACGGAAAGGCTGACCCGTCTGAACATTCAAAGGAAGAAAAGCCTCAGATTGCCATAAACATCGAACCCCTCTGTGGATCCTACATGTAACAACTAGTTATAATGAGTCCTAATGAAACTTACCTTCTAGGTGCCACAAAGGTTCTGATATGAGAGACTTCCTTGCCTTCCCACCCATAGAACAAGGAGAAATATGACAATGATGAGGTCACTCCCCAACTGTAAATTGGAGACAACTATTGTAGAGGTGATCTCTTATAAAACCGGTAAAACTGCTTTCTTTAATTGACTACTAGACATGGGAACTGTGGAAGGGATTACTCTCTGTTCAGAACCAAATATAATACTAAAGTCCTAGGGCTATGCACTCAGGCAAAATATATTAATACAGGAGCTCTGACATCAGCAATGGATTGTTCTACCAGGTGGATGTTGGCCAGGGGATCCAAGGCCCCACAAAAGGTAAGGGCTCCTTGCCTCTAAGTTGGGATACCTACAGGAGGAGAGGCAATAAGACCCTGCTGCCGAAGACCTGACGTTAACATGGGAGGGATGTATTGAGACCACACATGCAAGTGTACAGATGGCCTCTGGAATGCCAGAGAGTGTTACCAAAGGCCACTAAACCAATAAAGCAAATATGGGTCTCCCTGAGTCAAGCAAGACTCCACCGTCAGCACCAGATACACCTCACCTTCCTGGAAATACTGTGCAGCAGAGGCAGCCATGTGCCTGTATATCCCAAATCTAATTGGCTATTGGCTCTCCCCTTGGAGAAATAACCCATGGCTGATGCCACAAGCTTACATCCTCTACAGGTTAGATGTTATAAGCCACAGTAAGACCCTGTCATATTTAACAGGGGGGAAAATTGTAATTCATGGATTAACATATCCAAACATGTGTCTATGCTAAAGTAACCTACCATAACTATTAGTGCTGCTTAAATACCTATATATCTAATTGCTTGTTCTTCATTAGTAGGATCGAAAGGTTATTCCTGGACAAACTGTCAGCCCATGAAAGGAAACAGCCAGAATTGACCAGAGTCCAAGTCAACAGCTCCAGAGAGAGTGGACTGTTTTACCTCTCATCCACCTGTGCCCCTTTTCTAAGCCTAGGGAACAACCTGCGGAAGAGGGGGCGTGGTAGAATGTAAGGGCTGCGATTGGGGTGAATGGTGAAACTACAGCAATGTAGTCTGGACACTCATTTGATCAACTTGATTGAACAAACAACCTGTCACCCCCCACTGGATGGTGGGGCTGTAGGTGTTTGGGCACAACAGCCTGCAGATAGGTTTTGCATGAAGGATGCTTGTACTCATGGATTATCACTTATAGCTAAAAATGAAAAAAAAATCTGAGAGAAAGATGCAGGACAGTTATGGCAGAATGCATGATCTGGGATGGGGTGGGGTGGGGGGGAGGGAAAGGGAAATAAGCCTGAACTGAATTGGAAAAAAATGTATGAAATGCACAAAGCATCAATAAAAATTAATTAAAAAAAAAAAAAAGAAATGCACTTGAAATAGTTACATAATAGCACAACACAGTTTGTATGGCAAAGATAGGAAGCACACAAAGCTGGAATGTAAGACAAGTAACCTTGGGTGAGCACCAGCAACACTGGAAGGTGTTTGCCTAGAGAAGATCGCTGGGAGCCTGAACAGTGAAGAAGTTTCAGTTACTGAAGAGGAAGAAGAGATTCAGAGAACTGGTCTAGTGGATCTAGGTCTCTTGATGTAGAGAATAGGAATCTACAGAGAACATATCTAGGAACTTAGGGAGCTAGAGCTCTTAAGGGCTACCATCTTCCTTTGGAGGGTCCCATGAGTCCTCATAGACCCTCCCTGAAGTACACCTGTGGGAACAGATGTCCCCCTGGGCTTCTTGGGCTGACTCTGCTGCCTTTTCTCTCTCTTGTCCATCTCTGCTTTCTTCACAGAGGCTTTTTTTCTCCTGGAGGCTCCAGCAGACTGGGGGAACATCTGGCTACATTCTGGTTCTCCACTAAGTGTTCATTCTTTATATTCAAGTCACCATTCCTATGTGAAGTAACTTCATCTATAGCAGTATGAGAAGCTACATGTGGCTAGAGCTATCTGAAAGTCTAAAAAACACCTGATTATTCTCCTGTATGAAAGCACTACTGTTTGAAAGCTACTCTGCTCCTCCTTTCAGTACACACCCTATTTTCATTTGAACACAGGTCTACTAGCAAACAGCAATGCTGAAGTGAGTTCATCGTTCTGAGTACACAGTCAAGCCTTACCTTCATAGAACATGACAATGTCTGTAGATGAGATTTCTGAACAGTTGGTAGTAGTCTCCTGCATATTAGAACTATCCAGGAAGGAACTGGGAGGGGGGCTGAGTTGGCAGGATAGAAGCTGGGGTGACTGAGGCAGTGGAGAAGGAAACCTAAAAAAAAATTCCTATTTTTTGTGGCTCACCAGAGGCTTCGTATGTATACAGTGCCCAGTGCCATGAAGGGTTCTGTATTCTTTCCTACAGATGCTTGAAGGCCTATCTTCAGCTCTTCAGCAGGTGTACAAACACACACACACACACACACACACACACACACACATTGAACACCGTCAAGGATTACATCTACTAAGAAGACCTGAAAATGTTACATTTCTGGAAATTAAGAGGTTCTAAAACTAAATGTAATTGGCAGGCAGTTAGGAGAAAGTCTTCTATGTGTGGTCAGGGCAGTCTACCCTTTCCTGAAAAACCAGAAATTAGTCAAAGAAGAGGACAGGCAAAAGAAAAGGAAGAGATATTCTACTCTTTTGGATTTTTATTGCCAAAGAGGGAAAATCAAAATAAGTTTATCGGTCCAATGAACAGTGAAATATTCCAAGCAGGAGCTACGTGGCTCAGAGAGAATTAATTCTATAGTCGTCTGCCAATTTTTGCCCTCTCTACCTCTCCCTTGTAGAAATACTTGTGTCTTAGTCACCAACTGTGTAAGTAAAATGAGCACAGAACCTGCTGTTCAGAACTAGGGCTGTGGTCGACCTCTGCTCTGGAAGACAGTCAAAAACTAATTAGGATGTGTCTCTTACTATCGAATTTTGACAATATGGAAATTTGGTGACAGATCAGGGGGAAGCCTGCTGATGGAGGCTGTTGGGTAGAAGAGACTGATTTGAGGTTGAGAGGAAACAAAATTGTCAGCTGGTCTTATTTTCCCAATCACCTGTTTCCTGAATCTCCTACACCAGTGCTGTAAAAATTGGGCAAATGATTAGATTCACTGGGAGAATTTTTTAAAGCATGTGTTCATGACCTCTCCTCTTGACTTCATGAATATTAATTTCTTAGAGTATTAATAATCACTTTTGAAAATGGTTTCCACTTATGATATCCTGCAGAAGTCCTGTTGAAAAAAGAAGATGGTCTAAAGAAGAGACACTTGACTTCTCCCTTTGGAAATTAGTCTATCATGTCTTTTTTCATTTATAAAATTAATTGCTTGGAGCCTGGCATGGTGGCTCACGCCTTTAATCCTAGCACTGGAGAGGCAGAGGCAGGCGGATCTTTGTGAGTTCAAGGCCAGCCTGGTCTACAGAGTGAGTTCCAGGACAGCTGAGGCCACATGGAGACCCTGTCTCGAAAAGACCAAAAAAAAAAATTGCTTGGTTAATTAATTAATGCAAGAGTTCCACTTGCATTGAAGCTACTTCCAAGGAAAAGATGCAAAAGGCTTTCACGCTACATCTGCAGACCTGTAGACCATGTTCTCGTCTAGATGACTGAATGCACTTAGCCTAGTTCTCACAGCAGGACTTGAAGGGAAAATGTTCTCTGAGACAGAAAATGCAGTCAAGGAAGGCAAGCTGGAGCCCTACCCTCTCTGCCCATAGGAATGGATGGTTAGTTTTTCTCTCAGTTCTACATGTGCTGTAGCTTTTTTTCTAAGATGGCCACGGGTCCAGTGGGGGAGCATTAGAACTTTCCTCTACCCCTTGTTTGGCATACTATAAACCCATTTTCCCTCACCAGTTGCTATTTCCTAATTTCATCAGAAATACAGAGAAACTGAAGTTCCCCATAATACAAGAAGCATTCAATGTTCTCACCCACAGTTCAAAATGATGGTAGAATTTGGCACAAGGGATGCATGTGTTCAAGAAGAGAACCACGGAAGAAGAAGAAAAATCCCTCTGTTTCTTTCTGCACAATGGAGAGGTTCTGAAACAGGCATGAATGTTACTTTTCATTTTTAAATGTCTGTTGTAATGCAGGTTTAACACTAAACAGGACAGAGAATATGTTAAAGTTAGAGCAAAAGTGTTCTAAATGTACAGATAGTGATGCAGTACCTTTCTCCTTGCTTCTGTTTTGAACCCCTTTCAATGGGTTCCAAAATTCACTTTGCATTATCAATCTGAACAAAGAAATCATGCAGGAGTGCACTTGTAAGATTCTGCAGAATATTTCACATATAATTGTAACTGTATTTAAGTAGACCCCAGAGTCCATTTTAGAAACAAATATTTTCATAAAATGCTGCTTGAGATTCTGAACTTCCTAACATCTTCTTTCAAATATCTTTATAATGAAGATAGATTTGTTTTCACAGGCCAAATAAAATATACCCACAAAAGATAAGCTGATTCATATTTTATTTGCTCAGGTTCTAAATAATTGAATTCATTTGTAACAGCTACTTGACCAAGAAGAATAAGAAATATTGAATATGGTTTTCTGTAAATTTCAATAGAGGTGATAGAAAGAGACAAAGTTCTAAGTACTGTCTTTTTTGTCTACTTTAACACAGAAGACCATTTCTAGCACCTAAAGGTAATATGTAAGGTAATATATTCTGGTAATGTTAAAGGACCAAAAATATAGGATTTGAGCCAATTTCTGGGTCTCAGCTTCTTGACTGTAAAATTGTCAGCCTTTCCTATGTGATGTCTAAGATCACACCTCAGCTTTATCACAACAGGCTTTTCTAGTCCCAATGATGTCTGTGTCAAAACAAAACATTAGGTCAGTCACCGTTTACCAAGGTCAGAGTTCACCATAATTAGAGCTGCTGTGATAGAAAAGCGGTACAACATTTATCCAAGTGCAAAGATTACATTTTGAGTGACTTCTCTTGCCTTAATCATTAACCTTCATCATAGTTTCCAAACCTCTCCAACACTCCAACTTCAAGACTCAGCAATACAGGTAACCATGGTTACGATTAATGATGAATAATTGCTTGGTCAGATATTAGCAAGCTTGGAAGTCACTGAGGATGGACCCTTTGCTCAGCAGCGGCAGCTTCTAAAACCATGAGCTGAAGTCATAAGACTGGAATGGTTCCACTGCCAGTGACAGCCCTGCTACCCAGCACCTCTCTTGAAAGAGAGAGAGAGAGAGAGAGAGAGAGAGAGAGAGAGAGAGAGAGTATGGTTGCATTCAAGTTCAGCCTTGATAAAATTAGTAAAGACTCTCCCTCTCAAAGCAAACTATTCCCAAAGGGAAAGGACTCAGGTGGTTTGCAGGGGGAAATGGGTAGAAGATTCCTGCCTTTGGCAGAATTATTTACCCCCAGAAAGTTTCTTTGACCTCTACAAACAGCAGGTCTGTAGGAGAGAATTTGTCTCTTCCTGGTGAAGCAGCTTTGAGCTCCACTCAAATGACCCACTTGCCACACTAATTTTGCAAGTGAAAACAGACAGGTAAAAGATAAGGGAGTTCTCACAACTGTTCCTCTTACAATTTGAAGTGCCAAGTAAAAGAAAAAAAATCACAATCACCCCTCCTCAAAATTTAAAACACCACATAACAGACAGTTACAGGTGAGACACAGGGAGGACGGAGGAAGCATGGCCTCCTGAGGCCATTTTGGAGCTATTAACGATGACTATGTATCATACAATCATTTTTATTTTTTAATTAATTCATTTAGGTCTGTTTGGTTGCATGATTACTAGTCCTGCATAAAGACATGTTATTTTGAATGAACCAAATTTCCTTATATCATCATCTAACAGATATATTATAAATACCATTGAAGCCTCCTGTGTCAGTCAATCCAAACAGGTTTGTCAATCACCTGGACAGGAATACACTCCTTAGGGAAGCTGTCTGCTCTAGACACTTTAGAAAACACAGGCTGATGACCACTGTCCACACTCACCCAAGTTTTCCTTGCAATAAGCTCTGCCTTTGTTCTACACTAATCTCTAGGTGCCACCATCCAGCAAGAGGGGCTTGTATGTTCAACCAAGTTGATCAATTGAGTGTCCAGACTATATTGCTGTAGTTTCACGGTTCACCCCAATCGCAGCCCTTACATTCTACCATGCCTCTTCTGCAGATTGTTCCCTAGGCTTAGAAAAGGGGCACAGGTGGATGAGAAGCAAAACAGTCTACTTTCTCTGGAGCTATTGTCTTGGACTCTGGCTGTTTCCTTTCTTGGGCTGACAGCTTGTCCAGGAATAACTTTTCGATCTTACTAATGAATCACAAGCAATTAGATATCTAGGTATTTAAACAGTACTAATTGTTATGGTAGGTTACTTTGGTATAGACACAGATGTTTGGATGGTATGTTAATCCATGAATTACATTTTTTTCTGTTAAATATGACAGGGTCTTACTGTGGCTTATAATATCTCCTAACCATTAGAGGATGTAAGCTTGTGGCATCAGCCATGGGTTATTCCTCCAAGGAGAGAGCTAATAGCCAATTAGATTTGGGATATACAGGCATATGGCTGCCTCTGCTGCACAGTATTTCCAGGCAGGTGAGGTGTAGCTGGTGCTGACGGAGGAGTCTTGCTTGACTCAAGGAGACCCATATTTGCTTTATTGGTTTAGTGGCCTTTGGTAACACTCTCTGGTATTCAGAGACCATCTGTACACTTGCAAGTGCAGTCTCAATACATCTTTCCCATGCTTACATCAGGTCTTCAACAGCAGGGCCTTATCACCTCTCTTCTTGCAGGTATCCCAGTTTAGAGGCAAGGAGCCTTTACCTTTTGTGGGGGCTTGGGTCCCCTGGCCAACATCTCCTTGGTAGAATAATCCATTGCTGATGTCAGAGCTCCTGTATTAATATATTTTGCTTAAGTGCATAGCTTAAGGAGACTTTAGTGTTATATTTCGTTCTGAATAGAGAATAATCCTTTTCACAGTTCCTATGTCTATTAGTCAATTAAAGAAGACAGTTTTACCAGTTTTATAAGAGATTATCTCTATAATAGTTGTCTCCAATTTACAGTTGGAGAACAACCTCATCATCATCATATTTCTCCTTGTTCTATGGTGGGGAGTTAAGAAAGTCTCTCGTATTAAAACCTTTGCAGCACCTAGAAGGTAAGTTTCATTAGGACTCATTATAAATAGTTGTTACAAGTAGGATCCACAGAGGGGTTTGATGTTTGTAGCAACTGAGGCTTTTCCTCCCTTCAATGTTCAGATGGGCCAACCTTTCTGTTGGCACTTTCTGGTACATCCTACTCAATGCAAAGCTGTATCTTTTCTTTCTCAGCTGTTAAGTTGGTGACATTTTGACCTGTTGGAACATACAAATCTTTTTCCCGTAGTTAGTTTTAAGATATGAATTGCAAGGTTTTTTGAAAAAAGGTTTCATATCTATCTGTATCCCCTGTTTTGTTGTTGTTGTTGTGTTGTTGTTGTTTTTAGGTTTTTGTTTTTGACCCATGAGTCTCCAGAAGGCAGTTGTAATTAACATACCTATAGGGTGGAATTAAGGCCAGAGATTTCATCAAATTCACCCATAGCTGTTTGGATGACTGTATGTGATTAACTTGGGAAGCAAACATAATTTTAAGTTAAATCATCCTAATAGGTGAAAGAGAGCTACAAGGTGATACTGTACAACAGAAAAATTATAGAGAACATTTGTATGTGCAATCCAAAGTTATTGTTATACAGATTTTAAGTAAACAAATGTGGACAACAGCAATTTATATCTCCATTAACTCAGATGCATTACCGTTTTATCAGAGCCTTTAAACCAATGTTGTTTAATATACACATATTTACTTTTACTAAGTCCTAAAACCATGTAACCTGTAGACAGTGTCTGGGCAAAACTGAATACTTGTTGAACTCACGTCAATTAAATATGCATTAATATAATATACACCGTGTCCCTCTCCCGCCCCTCCCACACTTTCCAATTCACTATTTCAGTCAGTTTTTCTGATGCAGTCTTTCTGTTGTTCTTTTAATATGCATCCCTCTCCACAAGAAAATATTTATATCTGGTTATTGGCACTAGCATCCATATGAGGGACAACCATTTGTTTTTTGTTTTCCTGGGACTGTGTTACTTCACTTAACATAATGTTTTCTAGCTCCATCCATTTACCTGCAAAGTTCATGATGTTGTCCCTCTTTACTCACATGCATAGAATCCATTGTGTAATGTACCTCATTTTTTTATCCATTCCTCAGTTGAGGGGCACCTGGGCTGGTTCCAGCTTTTTGCTATTGTGAAGAGATGCAATAAACTATAGTGTGCATGTATCTCTGCAGTAAGATGAGTCTTGTGGGTATATACCCAGGAGTGGGTATGACTGGGTCAAATGGAAGGCTCATTTTGAGTCTTCTAAGGGTTCTCCACACTGCTTTCCATAGTGGCTTGTACAAGTTTACATTCCCACCAGCAAGGATGAGTGTTCCCCTTCCCCACAACCTCTCCAGCACTTGGTATCATTCGTTTCCTGATCCTAGCCAGTCCTATTGGAGTAAGATGAATATCTCAAAGTGAATTTAATTTGCATTCCTTAATTATTAGCGATGTTGAACACTTCTTAAGATGTTTCTCAGCCATTCTCTAATTCCTCCTCTGTGAAGTCTCTATTCAGATCTTTGCTCCATCTTTTGAGTGATTCATTTGTTTTCTTTCTTCTTTTGTTTTTTGAGTAGCTTTGTATACTCTGGAAAATGCTTTGTCAGATGTATCTGCAGTGAAGGTTTCCTCCCACTTCTGTGGGTTTTCTCTTCACTTCCTTTATTGTTTCTTTTGATGTATAGAAAACTTTTGAGTTTAATGAGGTCCCATTTGTCAATTGTCGATCTTATTTCTTGTGCAGCTGCTGTCAGATTTAGGAAGTCTTTTCCTACGCCTATGTCTTGTAGTCTGCTGCCAAGTTTCTCTTCTATCACCTCCAGAGTTTTGGTTTCCCTGAGTCTTTGATCCATCTGGAATTGATTTTGCACAGGGCAAGAGGTAGGGGTTTAATTTCATTCTTCTACAAGTGGTGATCCAGTTTTGCTAAACACCACTTACTGAAGATGCTGTCTTTCCTCCATTGTGTCTTCTTGGCCCCCTTGTCAAATATGAGGTGGCTAGAATTGTATGTGCTCAGGTTTGGATCTTCAGTTTTATTTCCATTGGTCAACTGGTCTGTTTTTGTGCCAGTAACGGCTGTTTTTAATGACTATAGCCCTGTAGTATAATTTGATGTCTGGTATAGCAATCCCCCCTTGTATGCTCTTTTGCTCAGGGTTGCTTTGGCTATTTGGGGTCTTTTGTTTCTCCAAATGAAACTGAGGATTTTTTTTCCCAAGCCTGTGAAGAAACTCTTGGGGATTTTGATTGGGATTGCATTAAATCTGTACACTAGTTTTGGGTAGGATGGACATTTTTACTATATTATTTTCCCAATCCATGAGCATGGGACGTTTGTCCATCTTCTGATGTCTTCCTCAATTTCCTTTATCAGGGGTTTAAAATTTTTGTTGTAGAGATCCTTGGTGTCTTTGGTTAGGTTTGTTCCTAGGTATTTTATTGGTTTTGAGGCTATTGTGAGTGGGAAGATCTCCTTGTAGCCCTTCTTCAGTTGCTTGTTGTTGTGTAAAGAAAAGCTACTGATTTTTCTAGATTTATTTTGTATCCTGCCACTTTACCAAAGCTCTTAACATTTCTGGGAGTTTTCTGGTGGAGTTTTTAGCATCCCTTATCTAAATATTAATGGGCTAAACTTCCCAATCAAGAGACACATACTGGGAGAAATGGATTAAGAAATTGAATCCATCTTTTTGTTGTCTCAAAGAACCCATCTCACCTTCAAGTAAGACACCATTTAAGGTGCAAGGGCTGAAAAAGAATCCCAAGCAAATGGTATTAAGACAAGCAGGGGGCTGGAGAGATGGCCTAGTGGTTAAGAACCGACGACTGCTCTGCAGAGGACTGGGTTCGATCCCCAGCACCCATTTGGTGGCTGAGAAACGTCTTTCATTCTAGTTCCAGGGGAATCCCATAACCCTCTTCTGACCTCCGTGCATTGCACAACACAGGTGCACAACCTACATGCAGACAGTACATTCATACATATAAAAAAAAAGTAAATAAAAAAAGCAAGCACGGGTTGCTATTCTAATGTCATCAATATAGACTTAAAATTAAAGTAATCAGAAGAGATGAAGAGGATCATTACATCTTTATAGAGAACAATTACATTGAAGATTTCACAATCATAAATATATATATTCACAAAACACCAGTGCACCGAACTTCATAGACAAAATACTACAAGACTTTAGGGCACAGATTAAGCCCAACACACTAAATGTAGGGAACTTTAATACACAACTGCCCTTTTATTTGTCCAGATCAACTGGACAAATAAACAGACAACTAACCTGAACAACATGATATACCAATGACCCAAATAGACATCTACTGAATCTTCCACCCAAATACCAAAGAAATATACTTTCTATTCAACATTCCACGGAATGTTCTCCAAAACTGAACACATTACTAGGACACAGAACAAACCTCAACATACACAATAAATTGAAATAATCCCATGCATTCTATCACACTGCAATGTAATAAATCTTAATATGAACACCAAAAGAAGCCTACCATCTATAAGAACTCATGGAGAACTAAACAAACACACCTCTGAACAATGAATGGGTCAAGGGATAAATAAAAGAATAAAGTATTCCTGGAATTAAATGAAAATGCAATACAACATGAAAAAAAACTGGTATACTTTAAAAGCAGTCCTAAGAAGGAAATTTATAGCCCCTAAGTGCCCATATCAAAANGAGAGAGAGGATGGTTGCATTCAAGTTCAGCCTTGATAAAATTAGTAAAGACTCTCCCTCTCAAAGCAAACTATTCCCAAAGGGAAAGGACTCAGGTGGTTTGCAGGGGGAAATGGGTAGAAGATTCCTGCCTTCGGCAGAATTATTTACCCCCAGAAAGTTTCTTTGACCTCTACAAACAGCAGGTCTGTAGGAGAGAATTTGTCTCTTCCTGGTGAAGCAGCTTTGAGCTCCACTCAAATGACCCACTTGCCACACTAATTTTGCAAGTGAAAACAGACAGGTAAAAGATAAGGGAGTTCTCAAACTGTTCCTCTTACAATTTGAAGTGCCAGTAAAAAAAAAAAATCACAATCACCCCTCCTCAAAATTTAAAACACCACATAACAGACAGTTACAGGTGAGACACAGGGAGGACGGAGGAAGCATGGCCTCCTGAGGCCATTTTGGAGCTATTAACGATGACTATGTATCATACAATCATTTTTATTTTTTAATTAATTCATTTAGGTCTGTTTGGTTGCATGATTACTAGTCCTGCATAAAGACATGTTATTTTGAATGAACCAAATTTCCTTATATCATCATCTAACAGATATATTATAAATACCATTGAAGCCTCCTGTGTCAGTCAATCCAAACAGGTTTGTCAATCACCTGGACAGGAAAACACCCTGGGAAGCTGTCTGCTCTAGACACTTTAGAAAACACAGGCTGATGACCACTGTCCACACTCACCCAAGTTTTCCTTGCAATAAGCTCTGCCTTTGTTCTACACTAATCTCTAGGTGCCACCATCCAGCAAGAGGGGCTTGTATGTTCAACCAAGTTGATCAATTGAGTGTCCAGACTATATGCTGTAGTTCACGGTCACCCCAATCGCAGCCCTTACATTCTACCATGTCCTCTCTGCAGAGTTGTTCCTAGGCTTAGAAAGGGGCACAGGTGGATGAGAAGCAAACAGTCTACTTTCTCTGGAGCTGTTGGTCTGGACTCTGGCTTTTTCTTTCATGGGCTACAGCTTGTCCAGGAATAACTTTTCGATCTTACTAATGAATCACAAGCAAATAGATATTAGAGTATTAACAGTACTAAGTTGTATGGGGGTTACTTTGGTATAGACACAGATGTTTGGATGGTATGTTAATCCATGAATTACATTTTTTTTCTGTTAAATTGACAGGGTCTTACTGTGGCTTATAATATCTCCTAACCATTAGAGGAGGTAAGCTTGTGGCATCAGCCATGGGTTATCTCCTCCAAGGAGAGAGCTAATAGCCAATTATATTGGGATATACAGGCATATGCTGCCTCTGCTGCACAGTAATTCCAGGCAGGTGAGGTTAGCTGGTGCTTATAGAGATCCTTGCTTTGAGACTCCTCCATAAGCAGACCATATATAAGGAGACCCATATTTGCTTTATTGGTTTAGTGGCCTTTGGTAACACTCTCTGTTTATTCAGAGGCCATCTGTACACTTGCATGTGTGGTCTCAATACATCTTTCCCATGTTAACGTCAGGTCTTAACAGCAGGGCCTTATTGCCTCTCTTCTTGCAGGTATCCCAGTTTAGAAGCGAGGAGCCTTTACCTTTTGTGGAGGCTTGGATCCCTGGCCAACATCTCCTTGGTAGAATAAATCCATTGCTGATTCAGAGCTCCTGTATTAATATATTTTGCTTAAGTGCATAGCTTAAGGAGACTTTAGCATTATATTTGGTTCTGAATAGAGAAATAATCCTTTTCACAGTTCCTATGTCTATTGGTCAATTAAGAAGGCAGTTTTACTGGTTTTATAAGAGATTATTCTATAACAGTTGCCTCCAATTACTTTGGAGAACGACCTCATCATCATCATATTTCTCTCTTGTTCTATGGGGGGTAGGTAAGAAAGTCCTCATATTAAAACCTTTGCGGCACCTAGAAGGTAAGTTTCATTATAAATAGTTTGTTAAAAGTAGGATCCAGAGGGGTTGGATAAACATCATCTGAGCAATCTGAGGCTTTTCTTCCTTTCAATGTTCAGACAGCCAACCTTTCTGTTGGCACTTTCGGTACATCCTACACATGCAAAGCTTGATCTTTTCTTTCTCAGCCATTAAGTTGGTGACATTTTGACCTTTGGACATACAAATCTTTTCCCGTAGTTAGTTTTAAGATAGAATTGCAAGGTTTTTTGACAAAAAGGTTTCATATCTATCTGTATCCCCTGTTTGTTGTTGTTGTTGTTGTGTTTGTTTTTAGGTTTTTGTTTTTGACCCATGAGTCTCCAGAAGGCAGTTGTATATACATACCTATAGGGTGAATAAGGCCCAGATTTCATCAAATTCACCCAAGCTGTTTGGTGACTGTATGTGTTAACTTGGGAAGCAAACATAATTTTTAAGTTAAATCATCCTATAGGTGAAAGAGAACGCTACAAGGTGATACTGTACAACAGAAAAATTAAGAGAAACATTTGTATGTGCACATACCAAAGTTATTGTTATACATATTTAAGTAAAACAAATGTGGACACAGCAATTTATATCTCCATTAACTCAGATGCATTACGCTTTTATCAGAGCCTTTAAACCAATGTTGTTTATATAACACATATTTACTTTTACTAGTCCTAAAACACCATGTAACCTGTAGACAGTGTCTGGGCAAAACTAGATACTTGTTGAACTCACGTCAATTAAATATGCATTAATGAATATACACCCGTGTCCTCTCCCGCCCCTCCCACACTTTCCAATTCACTATTTCAGTCAGTTTCTGATGCAGTCTTTTCTGTTGTTCTTTTAATATGCATCCCTCTCCACAAGAAAATTATATACTGGGTATTGGCACTAGCATCCAATATGAGGGACAACCATTTGTTTTTGTTTCCTGGGACTGTGTTACTTCACTTAACATAATGTTTTCTAGCTCCATCCATTTACCGCAAAGTCATGATGTTGTCCCCTTTACTGATCATAGAACTCCATTGTGTACATGTACCTCATTTTTCTTATCCATCCCCAGTTGAGGCACCTGGGCTGGTCCAGCTTTTGCTATTGTGAAAGAGCTGCAATAAATTAGCTGTGCATTATCTATCTCTGCAGTAAGATGAGTCTTGTGGGTATATACCCAGAGTGGTATGACTGGGTCAAATGGAAGGCTCATTTTGAGTCTTCTAAGGTTCTCCACACTGCTTTCCATAGTGGCTGTACAAGTTTACATTCCCACCAGCAAGGATGAGTGTTCCCTTTCCCCACAACCTCTCCAGCACTTGGTATCATTCTTTTTCCTGATCCTAGCCAGTCCTATTGGAGTAAGATGATATACTCAAGTGAATTTAATTTGCATTTCCTTAATTATTAGCGATTTGAACACTTCTTAAGATGTTTCTCAGCCATCTCTAATTCCTCCTCTGTGAGTCTCTATTCAGATCTTTGCTCCATCTTTGAGTGATTCATTTGTTTTCTTTCTTCTTGTTTTTTTTGAGTAGCTTGTATACTCTGGAAATTAATGCTTTGTCAGATGTATCTGCAGTGAAGGTTTCCTCCCCACTCTGTGGGTTTTTCTCTCACTTCCTTTATTGTTTCTTTGATGTATAGAAACTTTTGAGTTTATATGAGGTCCCATTTGTCAATTGCGATCTTATTTCTTGTGCAGCTGCTGTCAGATTTAGAAAGTCCTTTACCTAGGCCATGTCTTGTAGTCTGCTGCCAAGTTTCTCTTCTATAACCTCCCGAGTTTGATGTTGTGTTTCACGTTGATGTCTTTGATCCATCTGGAATTGACTTTTGCACAGGGCAAGAGGTAGGGGTTTAATTTTTCTTCTTCACAAGTGGTGTATCCAGTTTTGCTAACACCACTTACTGAAGATGCTGTCTTTCCTCATATTGTGTCTTCTTGACCCCCGCCCCTTGTCAAATATGAGGTGGCTGAAATTGTATGTGCTCAGGTTTGGATCTTCAGTTTTATTCCATTGGTCAACTGGTCTGTTTTTGTGCCAGTACCAGGCTGTTTTTATGACTATAGCCCTGTAGTATAATTTGATGTCTGGTATAGCAATCCCCCCTTTATCGCTCTTTTTGCTCAGGGTTGCTTTGGCTATTTGGGGTCTTTTGTTTTTCCAAATGAAATTGAGGATTTTTTTTCCAAGCCTGTGAAGAAACTCTTGGGGATTTTGATTGGGATTGCATTAAATCTGTACACTAGTTTGGGAAGGATGGACATTTTTACTATATTTATTTTCCCAATCCATGAGCATGGGACGTTTGTCCATCTTCTGATGTCTTCCTCAATTTCCTTTATCAGGGGTTTAAAATTTTTGTTGTAGAGATCCTTGGTGTCTTTGGTTAGGTTTGTTCCTAGGTATTTTATTGGTTTTGAGGCTATTGTGAGTGGGAAGATCTCCTTGTAGCCCTTCTTCAGTTGCTTGTTGTTTGTGTAAAGAAAAGCTACTGATTTTTCTAGATTTATTTTGTATCCTGCCACTTTACCAAAGCTCTTAATCATTTCTGGGAGTTTTCTGGTGGAGTTCTTAGCATTCCCTTATCTAAAATATTAATGGGCTAAACTTCCCAATCAAGAGACACATACTGGGAGAATGGATTAAGAAATTGAATCCATCTTTTTGTTGTCTACAAGAAACCCATCTCACCTTCAAGTACAGACACCATCTTAAGGTGCAAGGGCTGAAAAAGAATCCCAAGCAAATGGTATTAAGAAGCAAGCAGGGGGCTGGAGAGATGGCCTAGTGGTTAAGAACGACGACTGCTCTTGCAGAGGACTGGGTTCGATCCCCAGCACCCATTTGGTGGCTGAGAAACGTCTTTCATTCTAGTTCCAGGGGAATCCCATACCCTCTTCTGACCTCCGTGGCATTGCACAACACAGGTGCACAAACCTACATGCAGACAGTACATTCATACATATAAAAAAAAAAAGTAAAATAAAAAAGCAAGCACGGGTTGCTATTCTAATGTCAATCAATATAGACTTAAAATTAAAAGTAATCAGAAGAGATGAAGAGGATCATTACATTCTTATGAAAGAACAATTAACATTGAAGATTTCACAATCATGAATATATATATTCACAAAACACCAGTGCACCGAACTTCATAGACAAAATACTACAAGACTTTAGGGCACAGATTAAGCCCAACACACTAATAGTAGGGAACTTTAATACACAACTGCCCTTTTATTTGTCCAGATCAACTGGACAAATAAACAGACAACTAACCTGAACAACATGATATACCAATGGACCCAAATAGACATCTACTGAATCTTCCACCCAAATACCAAAGAATATACTTTCTATTCAACATTCCACGGAATGTTCTCCAAAACTGAACACATACTAGGACACAGAACAAACCTCAACATACACAAATAAATGAAATAATCCCATGCATTCTATCACACTGCAATGTAATAAATCTTAATATGAACACCAAAAGAAGCCCTACCATCTATAAGAACTCATGGAGACTAAACAACACACCTCTGAACAATGAATGGGTCAAGGGATAAATAAAGAAATAAAAGTATTCCTGGAATTAAATGAAAATGACAATACAACATGAAAAAAAACTGGTATACTTTAAAAGCAGTCCTAAGAAGGAAATTTATAGCCCTAAGTGCCTACATTAAAAAAACAAACAACAACAACAACAAAAAAACCTGCCAGGCTTGGTGGTGCATGCCTGTAATTCCAGCACTTGAGAGGTAGAGGCAGGTGGATCTCTGTGAGTTCAAAGCCAGCCCGGTCTACACAGTGAGCTCTAGGCCAGCTGAGACTAAAGGGAGACCCTGTCTCAAAAAGACAAAACAAGACAAAGCACATATAAACTACCTAATACTGCAACTAAAAATACTTGAGAGACAACAACAATGAATGCCAAACCTAACAGACAAGAAGAAATAGTAAAAATCAGAGCAGAAATCAATGAAATAGAAACAAATAAATCAATACAAAGAAGCAATGAATTCAAGAGCTGGTTCTTTGAAAGAATAAAGATAGCTAGACCTCTAGGGTAGTTAATGAAAAGAAAGAAAGAGCAATTGCAAATCAACAAAATTAGAGACAAAAATGGAAACATCACAACCAATAACAAAAAGATCCAGACAATTATAGGAGAATACTTTAAAAACCTATTGCCTATTAAATTTGAAATCCTAAGAGAAATGGATGAATATCTGAAATCATGGAAAGCACCAAAACTTAACCAGGAAGAGATCAATACCTTGAACAGACCCATAACAAATGAGGAAATTGAAACAGTAATACAAACCTCCAAACTAAAAAAAGTCCAGGCCCAGATGGATTTATTGCAGAATTCTATAAGACAATTAAAGAGGATTTACAACCTTTATTACTAAAATTATTCAGAAGGATGGAAACAGAGGGAGATCTCCCAAATGCCTTCTATGAAACCAGCATCACTCTAATACCAAAACCAGGCAAAGATACAACCAAAAAAAGAAAACTATAGATGCATTTCATTAATGAACATAGATGCAAAAATACTCAACAAATACTGACAAACCACATACAAGCATACATCAAAAATGTCATATACCATGACCAAGTTGGATTTATACCAGGGATGCAGGGATGGTTCAACATACATAAATCAATAAATGTTGTAAAACACATAAGTGGACTGAAAGACAAAAACTACATGGTCATTTCAATCAATGCTGATGAGTGGATAGAGAAAATGTGGTACATCTACGCAATGGAGTTCTATGCAGCAATAAAAAAAGAGGACATCTGGGCTGAAGAGATGGCCTAGTGGTTAAGAGCGCTGACTGCTCTTGCAGAGGAGCCAGGTTCAATCCCCAGCACCTACATGGTGGCTAAGGACCATCTGTAACTCCAATTCCAGGAGAACTCCAGTTCCAGGGGAATCCGAGACCCTCTTCTGACCTCCACGGCATTGCACAACACGGGTGCACAAACTTGCATGCAGACATTACATTCATACACATAGAAAATAAATAAA
Organism: Rhizomys pruinosus; assembly: GCA_009823505.1. Taxonomy (NCBI): domain Eukaryota; kingdom Metazoa; phylum Chordata; class Mammalia; order Rodentia; family Spalacidae; genus Rhizomys; species Rhizomys pruinosus. The sequence continues at coordinate 201,779 of VZQC01001234.1, forward strand.
GTTAAAAAAAACTAAAAAAGAATGAGGACATCATGAACTTTGCAAGTAAATGAATGGAACTTGAAGCCATTATGTTAAATGAAGTAACAGAGCCCCCCCCCAGAAAAAAGGACATATGGTGTCCCTCATTTGTGGATTCTAGAATCAAATCCTTATATGTAAGTCAAGCTGGGTAATTTTTTAGTAAAAACAATAGTACATTCTCTGATACTCTGATATTCTATAGATATAGCTTAAAGTTTATGTCTCTATTAGCCGAAATTCTAAAATTTATGAGAAATAATAAATCTATTTTCTTCTTTAAACTATATTAAAACATAGATCAACTTACTATGTAACTTAGGAATGTAAAGTTATACTTCTGTTTGCCTGTATGCACCATTACTTTTAAAATGTGAATCCCAAATGTGTTTTGGAATTAACTTATTTTTTTCTGGCTCTGTCATTTTGCTATAAGTATGGAAGGCATATATGCATATTTGGAGTAATATAAAAATCAAAGGGAACGACAAAAGCAAATTCAAATAACTGACCGAAACAGTAAACTTCTACATCAAAAAAGATTTAAAAAAAAAGACTAAGAAAAAGATGTAAGACAGGACTTGACATGTATGACAGAATGCACATGCCCTGGTAGGGGGGGCAGGGAAGGGGAAACGGTTCTAAATTGACTGGAAAATGTTGTATGAAATGCACAAAAGCTCAGTAAAAAAGATACAAGCAATTCAATGAATTAAGGAAAGTTCCACAGGATCTGAAAGAGGACTAGACAGAATTCATGGATATAAGAAGCTTTAGTCAGTTAGAAAAATCAGTTGACAATCTCTTCAGCACATTAGAACCAATGAAGGAAAATAAAATAGAGCTTGAAAATCTCTGCAACAGAGTCTAGTCAAGTAAGGTTTAAAGGAAAATACATGAAATCCATGAGACTAACAGATTTCTCAGAAGGAACTCTAAATGCCAGAGGGCAGGGAATCATGTATTTTAATCCTTAGGCAAATACTTCAGTGTCATCTCTCCTTCTAGCTTTCATAATGCTGGAAGATCCTATGTAGTCTACCAGAAGAGAATATTAGTCATGAACCTTTCCCAGCTGTGAATCCCAGGATTTATTTCTCCCCTCTCCCCTTTTCTAAGCCCCCCCCCAGTGTTTCCATTATTCCCCTTGATAACATGTCTCCTATTACCCCCCCTCTTTGGGGCTCCCTCTTCCCCTTTACCCCCATGGCTTTTTCTATCCTTTCTCCTCTGTTCCCAATTGAATACCCCCATTTTCTCAATTTTACCTCTGGTAATAATGTCTATTTCCTACCATCCCCTTCTCTTGGGAATGTTTTCTTTCCCTTTCCCTCCACAGTTCCTTTACATTTTCCTAGCTCTTGTGGGTACATCAGGATATGTACTCACATACAGAGTGGTGCTAAGATCCACAAATGACAGACAACCTATGTAGCTTGCTTTTTTAAGTTTGTGTTACATCACTTAGTAAAATACTTAGCAAAGCCTTTTTCCAGGCCTTTAGTGTTACTTATCCTTCCCTCCTCTGCTTTGCCCTCCCTTCCCCCCCACCCATTTAACCTTTCCTTGTTCATTCCTACCCTTTCCTGTCCATGTCACTGTGCCTCCCAAGAAGCTCATCCCCATCCACCCATGCCATTTGTTAAGGTCAAATTCCCAATTTTATTTTATTTATTTTTTTGTTTTTAAAAATATTTTATTTATTATTTTTATTTTATTTTATTTTATTTTTTATTGATGCTTTGTGTATTTCATACATCATTTTCCAATTCAGTTCAGGCATATATCCCCTTCCCTTCCCCCCACCCCACTTCTACTCATCCCAGATCATGCATTCTGCTGTAACTTTTCTGCATGTTTCTCTGTTTTTTTTTTTTAACAATAAGTGGTAATCTGTGAGTACAAGCATCCTTCATGTAAAACCAAAATGGCAGTTTTCTTTCATGGGCTGCCAGCTTGTCCAGGCATAACCTTTCGATCCTACTAATGAAGCACATGCAATTAGATATATAGGTATTTAAACAGTACTAGTTGTTATGGTAGGTTACTTTGGTATAGACACAGATGTTTGGATGGTATGTTAATCCATGAATTACATTTTCTTCTGTTTAAGTATGACAGGGTCTTCGTGTGGCTTATAACATCTCCTAACCATTAGAGGAGGTAAACTTGTGGCGTCAGCCTTGGGTTATTCCTCCAAGGAGAGAGCTAATAGCCAATTAGATTTGGGATATACAGACATATGGCTGCCACTGCTGCACAGTATTTCCAGGCAGATGAGGTTATATAAGCTGGTGCGTAGCTCGGATGGAGTCTTGCTTCAATCAAGGAGATCCTATATTTGCTTTTTATTGGTATTAGTGGTTTGGTAAACACTTCTCTGGCATTCCCAGAGGGAACCATCTGCCTATATTGCAAGTGCGGGCTCCATAACAGCGTTCCCTGTGTATATTAGTCTTCACACAGCAGACGGCGCGCGCGCTTTCCGGCTCAAGAGAGCCAGTTTGGAGTGCAGGGAGCCTTTCCCCGGTTGGGGGGGCGTGGTGGCGCCCCGGGCCAAAACAGCTTCTTGGTGAATAACCCATTGCTGAGTTCATTGACCTCCTGTATTTAATATATTTTGCTTAAGTGCATAGCTTAAGGAGACTTTAGCATTATATTTGGTTCTGAATAGAGAATAATCCTTTTCACAGTTTCTATGTCCATTAGTCAATTAAAGAAGGCAGTTTTACCGATTTTACAAGAGAATACCTCTATAACAGCTAGCTCCAATCTACAGCTGGAGAACGACCTCATCATGCTCATATTTCTCCCCAATTTTAAGGAGCACATTTTTTCTACTTCTTAGTAAATGAATATTGATCATTTATTTTAATTTTTAGTGTGGCCTTGTATTTATGGATGAGACAGAATGAGATTCTATTTTTTTATTGTTTTTCTATTCTATTGTGATAAAATTATGATAACATGGACACATAATATATTTCATTTAAGTTCTCCCTATAAGTACATACTTATAAGGTAAAATATCAAGTAAAATTATACAAATAAAAATGTAATCTCTTGCTTGTTTTCTTTGGTTCAGAATAGATAATCATTAAATAAAAATATGTGCAATAATAAAAGTTATTTGCATTGAGCATGAAAATAAAACATTGGAAAAATTTTAAAAAGAAAGAAATGAAAGCCTTGGATACTGAGTGAGTGGTAAATGTGTCTGCCAGAATTCTTAGTTAATGCCTTTCCTCTCCATCTTCTCTTGACCAGTCCAGGCCAAGAAGGACAAGAGGACACACCTTCCATGGGAGTTCTCATGGGGCCTTTCCTCCTCTTAGAACTATGAATTCCCGATGTTCACAGCCATGTTGATAAGTATAAGTTATTACACAACATCAGTAACCTTCCGTACCTCCTTCTTTTTCCAGTTATTAAACCTTGATACAGATTTACTGTTTTATGTTTATTCATTGATGGTTCCTCTTTATTTCCTCATAAACAATGACTGTATATTATTTTTCACCTCACTTTATAATTCTTGTTTATGCTTTCTCCTCATGTGAATTCATCATGACTTCTAAGACTAAAGTCAGAAAATTTGCAGTATGAATACCTCTTAAATAACCTGCTAACCATGAATGAACCCAGGAGCCCAGATATGTCTGTCTACACTATTAGTCAAGGAATCTAGAGGTAGGCATGTGTTCAAATTAAGCAAGTATGTAACAATATGTTATAAAATAAAATTAAACAGGCTTCTAGAAATAGTATGCTTAGTGATTGCTCCATAGAATAACCTTCTTACTGAGATATCATTACCAGGTATTAAAAATATGGTAAGATAAATTTGTTTTTGTTTTTTTTAATTTAATTAATTTATTTATTTATGTGTATGAATGTACTGTCTGCATGTAGGTTTGTGCACCCATGTCGTGCAATGCCACGGAGGTCAGAAGAGGGCGTCGGATTCCCCTGGAACTGGAGTTAAAGATGGTTCTCAGCCGCCGTGTGGATGCTGGGGATCGAACCCGGGTCCTCTGCAAGAGCAGTTGGTGCTCTTAACCGCTAGGCCATCTCTCCAGCCCCTGGTAAGATATATTTGTAGACGAAAAGGGGTGTGAGATGAAAGATAGAGTCTGGAAAAATACAGGAATTATTTTAGACCTCAGTTGCATTTATGTACAAAGAAGCAAGTTTAATCTCAGAATTCATAGTCATTGTATCTAACTCTTAAAAAGAATTATCAATAAATTTATACATAAGGCTAGAGAGATGATACTCAATGGTTAAGAGAGCTTGCCACTGTTGCAAAGGTATGGAAATCAGTTCCCAGCATTCAGATAAGGTGGCACACAACCACCTGTAACTATAGTTCTAGGGGATCTGATGTCCTCTTCTGTCCTCTGCTCGCACCAGCACAAATGTGCATATACAGTCACACAGACATATATACATATGTTAAAATAATTTTTAATAAAAGAAATCTATGTGCAAGCAAAAGCCACATTGATGATACATGCAAAATTATGTTGAAGCTCCACATTAATATGGAACATTTTCTAGGATGTTGTTTCCTTTAAATCTCACAGATTACATATGACAATAAAGGTACACTTTCATTATAGGATGTGTTCCTGTGAGAGATGTTGAAAACTTCCCAGAATAATATTTGCTATTTTCCCAGTTAGGATGAAAATCAAAGACACAAGACAACATAAGCACGCCGTCACCTTCTTGTGTTTACTGTGACTGAGCAGTTCTGAAATCAATTCTCCAGCTCCCACCACGGAAACAATCCCTTTAATTAGGGCTTGCCCTGTCATAGCTTCTGCTTGTCAGTCCATTATTCCTAGCCTACATTTCAGAAAGGAGACTAATCTACTAGGTCTTTTAATGAGTTTCCAGAATTATCTGAGGTAGACATAATTCTCTGAGGTTAAATAACTGGCATGGCGATTGACCTTCTTCTTCTCAAATTCAGGCATAATTAATTCCTCAGCTGCTCATACCTCAGTTGCTCTATGGAGAATCATATGGTCTGACCTTGCTCCAAACCTTATCTCTTTTGCATTAATTGAGTAGAAATGCTATTCAGTTTGGAAATGCCATCACCCCATGTGAGGTTGATTAGTATATGCTTATGTTGTAATTTTTCAGGAAAAAAAAACATATCATAAATTGAAGGTTAGATACATGAAAGACTGTGTTACTACCTATGTATAATTGACCATACCATATACATTTCATTAACTTTTGGGATGCATAATTTGTTTGTTTGGAACTTTCTACCAGCTTTCTTGTTTATATTTTATTCACAAGTGTAATTTCTAAGTTTTTGTGTTTCTTTATAAGTGGCTTGATTATGGCCTCGTGTTTTAAGAAGTAGAAATAAATTACAGACGTGTTTTGACTTAAAATGAAAATTCATTTTTACACAGTTTTCACAAGTACAAAGCTCAATTAAGACAGCTGGACATTCAGCAGAAACTGTAAATTAAAATGCCTTGAAAGAAAATTACTTATGTTTATCTGTTGGAATTATAGTTTTAGAAAGGAATAAAAGGAAAGGAATCACAATATAGAATATTTATACAGAAAATTTGAATGCTCACTTTAATGGCTTTGGGCTTTGGATCTGATGACCAACTTAAGCTTTTAAGTTGAGTTGAGATTTTCTGAAAGGACATATATCATCCAGAAAAATGTTCCATTAAAGTGTATTTTCAGGTGATTTATATTTATAGTGAAGAGGAACATTCTTATTCATATAGTGGTTTGATATTTACTGTTTTCATTATTGCTTGAATTCTACATTTTAAATTTCTGAACCCTATCATAAAGTATGTATTAGTAGAAAAGTAAAAATGTGTGACCAATTTTCATTAAAGACAATTTTTTAATAGTCCATTAAATCTTTACTTTGAGATTGGTTCCTGTCACATCTCTGTATAAATATAAAAATTATTTATTTTCTGTGTTGCCTCCCAGATGATTATTAATAGAAAATTTCTTTTATTTTTATTTTTTATTTATTTAATTTTTTTTAGTGTATCTTCTTTTACTACTAAGGTCCTGACTTTGAGTAGGAGCTCTTTTTTTTTATGCTTTGTGTATTTTATACATCATTTTCCACTTCAGTTCATGCATATTTCCCCTTCCCTTCCCCCATCCCACCCCACCTCATCCCAGATCATGCATTCTGCCATAACTGTCCTGCATCTTTCTCTCAGTTTTTTTTTCAAGTTGACAATTAAAGCTAACCAGGCCACTCTGAAATCTGAAAATTTAATATTTTAATTCCATAGTTTCATAATCTTAATTTAACATATATATCAATGTATGATTATGCCATAATTCAATAATTAGTTCTCCATAAGTGAACATTATATTGTCTTAATTTCTTTGATATTACCACACTGCAATAATGTTTTATTTTGTTTTTTTGTTTTTTTTTAATTTTTTTATTAATTTTTATTTATTTCTGTATGTGTATGAATGTACTGTCTGCATGCAAGTCTGTGCACCCGTGTCGTGCAATGCCGCGGAGGTCAGAAGAGGGTGTGGGATTCCCCTGGAACTGGAGTTCTCCTGGAATTGGAGTTTCAGACGGTTCTCGGCCGCCATGTGGGTGCTGGGTATTGAACCCGGGTCCTCTGTAAGAGCAGTCGGGCTGGAGAGATGGCCTAGTGGTTAAGAGCGCCGACCGCTCTTACATAGGACCCAGGTTCGATCCCCAGCACACACATGGCGGCTGAGAACGTCTGAAACTCCAATTTCCAGGAGAACTCAGTTCCAGGGAATCCGAGACCCCTTCTGACCTCCGCGGCGTTGCACGACACGGGTGCAACAACTTGCATGCAGAACAGTACATTCATACACATACAGAATAAATAAAATTAAATAAAAAAATTAAAAAA
>VZQC01001234.1:212670-229968 GCA_009823505.1 Rhizomys pruinosus
AAAAAAAAAAAAGAGCAGTCGGCGCTCTTAACCGCTGGGCCATCTCTCCAGCCCCTGCAATAATGTTTTTGTGTGATTTCTTAGAATCGGAATTGTCTTCTTTAAAAAATCATCAATGTTTCTACACTGCTATAGGATCAAATAATAAAGACATTTTTAGTGGACTGTTTTACAGTAGTTTGAGGTCCGTGGAAAATGTGAGCAGGATTGTTGGTTTCCTGCACACTTTCTATCCCACAGACCTCCATCAACATCCCAACTGTCATTTGATATCCTCTGTAAACTTACACTGACATATAGCATCACTGCCCAGAGTCCAAAGAGTTCACGCTTGCTGTGATATATTCTAAGGTCTTGGGTAAATTTGCTATAGGTATCAACCAATGAGGTGCTGTGCTGAGCAGTTCACTGCCCTCAGATTCTTTGGCTTTTCTCTCCTTCAAACCCTAGCAACAACTTTTTTTTTTTTTTTTTTTTTTCTGGTTTTGCCTTTTACAAAATGCCATCCCGGTTGAATTCAATACAGGGTGCAGCCATTTCAGGCTGACTTCATTCACTGCCAGGGCTTGATAGCTCAGGTCTTTTCAGTGCTAAATTCTTCTCTAGGTACATCACAGTTTATTTGTCCATTTGCCTACTACAGACAAACTGATTGATTCCAAGTCTTTACAAGAATAAAGGAATATTAAGTAATAATTTAATAAATATAATGAAAGTCTATAAATATATAATACCAAAAGAATAAGAATAAAGCTTCTATAATTTTCTACATGCTAGGTTTTGCTTTAATAAAAATGTTTAAATCCTTTGGGCACCACAAATACACACAAGTGCTAGACCATGTGGTGAATGTTTTGTTTCATAACAAACCACTAAACTGTCTCCCAAGGTTGTCATAGCAGCACTTCCATGAACTAGGGATGAGAATTCCTTTTATCCCCTGTTTTGGTCAGTGTTTGGTGCTGTCAGTTCTTTGGATTTTGGACATTGTAATAAATGTGTAGTGTTATTAAATTGCTTTTTGTACAATTGATTTTTTTAGATAGACTCACTATGTAGCTCAGGCTAGTCTTAAATTAAACAGTCCTCCTGGCCCCTCTCCTTCATGTTGGAATTAGAGGTGTGTATCACCATGCAGAGTGTATTTTTTCTGTGTGTATTTCCTTGATGCATTATGGTGGGGCCATATTTTTATGTGATATTTAATGTCTACCTCTCTTCTTTGGTGACATATGTTTTAATGTTTGGGTTCAGTTCTGGAGCAAGATTTCTTTTTATTTTGTTTTAAGGATTTTTACATACTTTAGTTAAGTACAATTTATCAGATATGTATTTTGCAAATATTATTTCCCAATTTATAAACTGTTTTTTTATTCACTTGGGAGTGCTTTTCACACAGCACAAAGTATAATTTTAAATCACTCCAGCCTATGAGTTAGTTTCAGCTGGATTGTGGTTTGGTACTATATTTGAAGAGCACAGGTCATGTAAACTTTCTCTGGTTATCTTCCAGGAATTTGATATTTTGAGGGTTTTTCTTTTTTTGGTCTTTTCAAGACAGGGTCTCCCTGTAGCCCTAGCTATCCTGGAACTCACTCTGTAGACCAGGCTGGCCCTGAACTCACAAAGATCCACCTGCCTCTGCCTCCCAAGTGCTAGGATTAAAGGCATGTGTCACCACCACACCCGGTGATACTTTGAATTTTAAATGTAAGTCTAGGATCTATGTAGAGGGTATCTAGGGAGAGGCAGGACAAAATCTTATCTTTTCAAGATCTGTCTTTAGTGATCTTCCTCCCCTAGCAAGTCCTCACCTCCTAGTATCAGGCAGCTTCCAATAACACCATTGAATTGTGAGTCTGTCAATGGATTAACCATTAATTTTGTCAAAGTCTTTGGGATATGATCACATTTCGGTGTTTGGATCTAGACCTGAGAACCTTCACTATATGATCCTTTGAGGGAAACACTTCAAACAAAAACCACGACAGAAAGCTCATACTTTATTGTTTAGTATTCTTTACAAGTAAATATTATTCATTAAGTTGGGGAAATTTCTCTTCATTCCCAGTACATTGAAAGTTTTTGGTAACAAATGAGAATTGGGTTTGGCTGGGAGCTTTTCTTCATTCTCTGATGTGGTCTTCTCCAGCTTGTTGACTTGATGTGATGAAATATTAAGTTTTGCAAATATTTAAACAGTCTGAAATGCTTGGAAAAAGCAGTATTGACTATGACATATAACTTTTTTTAATTCTACAAGCTAGTATTATGTTGAAATTTTAAGACTATGTTCAGGATAGATATTGACCTATACTTTACTTTTCTTGTGATGTCCTTTTTATAATGTTGGTACTGGGGTAGTGCTGCTCTCGCAGGATGTCTACAGAAAGCTACTCTCTGCCTCTGCTCCTATTTTCTTTTTATTTTATTTTATTTATTTTTGTATGTGTACGAATGTACTGTCTGCGCGCAGGTCTGTGCACCCCTGTTGTGCAATGCCGCGGAGGTCAGAAGAGGATCTTGGATTCCCCTGGCCTGGAACTGGAGTTCTCCTGGAATTGGAGTTACAGACGGTTCTTAGCCGCCATGTGGGTGCTGGGGATCAAACCCAGGTCCTCTGCAAGAGCAGTCTGTGCTCTTAACCACTAGGCTATCTCTCCAGCCCCATCTGCTTCTATTTTCTAAAAGGTACTTCAAGGTGAGTAACATTTCTTCCTTAAATGTTTGATAGAATTCACCAGTAAGCATATCTGTGCTTGGAGCTTTCAGTGAAGAAAAGCTGTTAATTACCTATTCAACTTTTTTTAATTTTTAAAAATTTATTTATTATTTTTTATGTGTATGAATGTGCTGTCTGCATGTAGGTTTGTGCACCCGTGTTGTGCAATACCCCAGAGGTCAGAAGTAGGTATCGGATTCCCCTGGAACTGGAGTCAAACATGGTTCTTAGCCACCATGTGGATGCTGGAAATCGAACCCGGGTCCTCTGCAAGAGCAATCAGTGCTCTTAACCACTGAGCCATCTCTCCAGCCCCTCAACTTTTAAAATATAGAGAGGCCCCTTCAGATTGTCTATTTCTTTTTGTATGCATTTTGAGAGTTATGTCTCAAGAAAACAGTCTGTATAGAGACTATATATTGTATTGGACATTATATGTGTTGTTAAATCTATGGTTATATGGTTGGTCACAATTTCTCTGTTTTGTTTTTAGTACCCACAAGATCCAGAGTGTTGATGCAGAGGGTAAAAGACATTTCTTTAAACGGGAAATGGGAATTATAAGGAGAGGGAGAGAGAGAGAGAGAGAGAGAGAGAGAGAGAGAGAGAGAGAGAGAGAGAGAGAGAGAGAGAGACCTATGGTTACATGCAAGGCTCTTGGGTTTCCTGCCTGTGCACTGTCTTTTGCTATCTTCCTTTCTTAGGTAGGACAGGAGGACTTCCGTGAGTGTGGTTGGGTTTTTCTCTTCTGCCTCTAATCAGTCACCTTTTGATAGAAACCCTTTGGGTTGGGGCTCAGCTTATTAGTGCCTCTAAAGGCACACTTAGGAATGGAGGGCTCAGGTAAATTGCAGAGCTCTTCTTCTCCCTGACACCACACAAGAGACAAGAAGTCATCTTCTCCTTTGATCTTCACCATGACAGCTTGCTAGTGGACCAAGAGAGAAAGCTCAGGGAAGCGAAGCATCTCCGATGACCGGGACCCCTGGAGTTTTATCTTTGGACTTGTACACACAGCCTCCTGCAGTTCAGTTAACTGGTTCTCATTCCTTTTGTAGCTTCTGTTCTAATAAGTTTATATCTGCATTTCCATCTCCAATTTGTGAAGAGCCGTTGGCCTTATGATCTTCATGGTTTCCATACCATGTCTTACCACCTAACAAGTGTTTACTCATTAACCATCTATTAATGTCTTTATTTTTTACTGGATTATGGGTCTAGTGCTATTCTGAGTAAGTTTACAAATATGTTGTGTAATGTCAAGCATTATTCTTTGTTATGATATTTCAGTAGTTATGATTCCAAGTAAGCTGTAATTTTTTATTTTCTTTAGGGGGAGATTAAAGAACTATAATTGATATTGATTTGAAAGCGATCAAATGTGTCTCTGTATTTTTAAGTTTTGAGTAGTATCTATGACTATTCATCCCTGTTTTTTTTTTTCTATGTAAACTTCCCTATAAATTTTATTCTTTCTAAGGATGAGTTTCCTTCTATTTTTTTTATATATATTATATGCAGACATGGATACATATATACCTACAGACACACATAGAGACAGAAGTTATTGAGAGACAGCAAACCCTGGGTCATGGAAATATGAGTGTCACTAAATGGTAAATCTTCAGAGAAATTTAGCAATCTGTAAATCCCAGACACAAGCTGGGCAATGTTACTATGTTGCCATGTAAAGACAGAATCCCTTCCTCTTTTGAAAAGTCCATGTCTGCTCTTTAAATTTCTACTTCTGACTGAGACCCACTCATATTTCAAGGGTAATCGACTTTTCTCAAAGTCAACTGATTTAAATGAATACAATCATATTTTTATGAAACCTTCACACTAAAATCTAGACTGGTTCTTTGGCCAAACAACAGGATGACACATAAAGATTAGGAACGGATCTGGAAGCCTTCTTCCTGAAGACTAGCTCTCACAGTTCTTCAGAATACTGTGCAAGGTGCCAAGGGAGAAAATCAACCAATGACCCAACCCAGCCCTAAAGCCTACTGACTGGCACAGCAAGCGACCTCTATTGGTGCAGTAGTGGCACTGTTATCTGGGGGTAATCGACAGCTACCTAATTGGACTTAAAGTCCTTTCAATGGGAGTTAAGTCATGGGTGGCACTGTAAACACAGCCAAACATACATGGCTGGAGAGGTTATAGATCCTAGATGAAACCATATCTCTGTCATATCTCTAGACAAATGAAATTTCATACAATATAATAAATATGGATCCTTGTATTTACAGACGGGTATACCATACACCACTCATCAAAGAAGCCTCTTTTTGCAACAGTTAGAGGCTAGTGCAGAATCCTACAACTGGTCAAACATAGAGAATATATACCTGAGAGATGCCCAGCCCTTGGTGGCATGTCTGCAGTTGAACATAAGGCTCTCGGAACATACTGGAATGGGAGCGGTACATAAGAGAGAAAAGTAGTGCATCCTTCAACTCTCATCAGTGCAGCTTCCTTATTCAATAGAGGGTGATGCACACAGAAGATCACAACAGCCCACCTTCAATGAATAAGAGACTGTAGAGTGTGCGTCCCTGGATAGGACTACGGTATTAAACCTCTTCCACCCATGGCTTAGGGACCACTGTGGAAGAGGGGCGGAAAGATTTGTAAGATCCAGGGCTTGTTCATGAACATAAGGAAGCAGAGGCTTTCAAGCCACTGCAAGCTTGTACATGTGAACTTATGGCAATGGTGACACTGAGCACAGAATTCGCCAACTCAATCAGACAAAAACCCAGAGCGGAGCAAGAGAAACAGGTGGTGGTCAGGCCCTAGACCTAGAACTGTTGGAGACTGATCACTGCTGGGTGAGCACAAGCAGGCCTTACTTATGATCTCTAGATAGGCTGACTAGACTGCAGTGAATGAATTAGCACTGAAGGACATCTAGGTGCAAATGCTTGACTGCATGGGACTTAACATGGATGGCAGAATATATGAGGGAACACGGATGGGAGAAGGTGTCTGAATTTGATTCAGAACTGTTGTATGAAATGTACAAAAGCTTAATAGTTATTTTTAAAAACTGGAAATTTGAAGAAGTGTCTCATGTATTTGAACATGTGGTCCCAGGTTAGTGGCGCTGTTTGGAGGAGGTCACCGAATCTTTAAGACATGGAGCCTTGCTGCAGCAAGTGTGTCGCTAGGGTGGGCTTTGAGTGTTCACAGCCTTCCTCACTTCTAGTCGGCTTTTGTTGCTTCAGCTTTGAGTTGAAGCTTTAATTTGGGTTTTGGGCTACTGCCACCATGGCTGCCACTCGACGCCATGCCACTCTGCCTTGTTGGACCCTTGCCACTTGACGCCATGCCACTCTGCCTTGTTGGACCCCTACCACTCGACACCATGCCACTTTGCCTTATTGGACCCCTGCCACTTGACACCATGCCACTCTGCCTTGTTGGACCCCTACCACTCGACGCCATGCCACTCTGGCTTATTGGACTCCTACCACTCGATGCCATGCCACTATGCCTTGTTGGACCCCTAGCACTCAACGCCATGCCACTCTGCCTTGTTGGACTCTTACCAATTGGGAACCACAAGGTAAAACACACTCTCATGTAAGTTGCATTTGGTCATGGTAATTTATCACAGTAACAGTAAATACACTACCCAAGGTCACTATAAAACATATTAACAGTTTTTTAAATGTTTAAATAGACTGAGATGTTTGGAATAATTAACATTAGTAAGGTACATAAAGCTTTTATATTTTTTTGTATTCTATAAGCTTATATTTGGTGGAATCTTGAAGTATTTGTTCAAGAGAGACATTGGCCTATAATTTTCTACTGAACTTCTGAGCACCCAAAGATACATATTTTTTGATGATTCATTCCTTCTTCTTTTCTTTTCCTTCCTTCCTTCCTTCCTTTCTTCCTTCCTTTCTTTCTTTCTTTCTTTCTTTCTTTCTTTCTTTCTTTCTTTCTTTCTTTCTTTCTTTCTTTCTTTCTTTCGTTCGTTCGTTTTTGCCTGCAAGTATATAAGTGTAGTGGGTGTCTGCACTGCCCACAGATGCCAGAAGAAGGCACTGAATCTTCTGGAACTGAAGTTATGGATAGTTGTTAGTTGCCATGTGGGTTATGGGAACTCAACCTGGTTCCTCTGCAAGAAGATCCAGTGCTCTTAATCACTGAGCCATCTCTACAGCTTCCAGTCATGCTTCTTCAGTGTAGAAATGACCATATAGTATGCTAGCACAAATCATAAATGTCTAGATTCTCACAGAAGTCACTGTTTTTTGAAAAAGGTAAAATATCTGTAACTGAGACCATGTGAACCAGTCTCTCTAATAAATGGAGAATTCATAAGCCACGTGTGGTGACACACACCTTTAATCCCAGCATTTGGGAGGCAGAAGCAGGCAGATCTCTGTGAATTCAAGGTCAGCCTGGTCTATACAGTGAGTTCCAGGACAGCCGAGGCTGCAGGGAGACCCTGTCTCAAAAAGTCCAAAAAATTAAATTAGAGAATTCTTGAAAACCTAAAGACCAATAAAACTTGGGAAATTGATTAAATTAACTAAAGATACAACAAATATCTTTTTTTTTGTCTTTTCAAGACAGGGTCTCCCTGTAGCCCCAGCTGCCCTGGAACTCACTCTGTAGACCAGGCTGGCCTTGAACTCACAAAGATCTGCCTGCCTCTACCTCCCGAGTCTAATGAAAAAGGCAACATCAAAACAGCTAAATGTTGAAAACATGATCAAAATATAAATAGTAACAAATGAAGCAGAATCCTGCACTGATGTGGGTAGAATGTTTGTGAGTAGTCATATTGATTCCGGGCTCCAGGTACTAAGCTCTTGTGGGGTCGCCTCCATCCTGAAAGGCAGGGTCATTTGACTAGGATGTGGGAAACTGTGATGCAAGATTGCACACAGGTACTTGCCCTCTGGAAGTGTGGTGCCACTCTGTGGCACTGCCCCGTGTGGCTTCCGAGGATGAAGGTCTGTCCAGACAGCTGAGTAGCTTCCCTAACCCCCTCCAGACAAATGAACAAACTCATGACAGAAATGCTGAGCCAACCTTCACAGCATGTGAAATAAATCGCCATTATTTTAATCTAGCATATTTCCTGGGGGGAGGGTGGGTGTCACCTGGCAGTTGACTCTTGACTCTTATGCTGAGATGCCATGTCTACTAATGCAATTGGTAGAAACCCAGTCAATGAGTTTGGGTTCACTTCCGTTGTGTTGCTACAGGGACTATAATACAGTCATATATTCCCCATGAGAGCCTAGATTGATAAAACTCGGGAAGAAGGCAGTTTGGCAATATCTAGTTAGATTTTAAAGTTTTATTTTCTGTACTCAATGATCACATTTATAGGGAATTATTCTGTAGTTTATTTACACAAGTGTGAAATTGTGTGTCTACAAAGCTTTATCTGTGTACTTTATATAACAGCAGAAGATAAGAACAACCCAAATGTTTGTTATTAGGATTCTGGCTAAATATACAATGGAACTGTGATCTATGAAACAAGATAAATGGGAATTTTAAAAAATGTTTATTGGAAGAGCTTGATGATACCATTATTATGCAATAAATGTGAGTTTTGGGATGAGTATAATTCATACTGTGTGTGGAAAAGAGGAAAGCCTTCATTATTCGAGGCTTGGATCTGCAGTTTTAAGAGCAGATATAAGCCCCGTTTTCAGAAAATGGAAAGAATGCATAAGCTTTATACTAGATCCCAACCCTGTGCTATTTGAATGTGCATGGAAAATTACATGTTTACAGGTGAATGAAGGAGGGTCATTCAGACACATACCTTTTGTTTATTTCAAGTTCTCTTTAGTTGAATTCAGGGTGATTTTACTTGGGTTATTTTCTAAAGGGAAAATAGATTCAGCAGATCTCCATTAAAGGATAAACAGTGTTAATCTTAAGAATAACAACTATCTCTGTAATAATATTTTCCCTTAAAGTTCAAATCTCCAGTGTCTGATAGGGAGTCCCTGCAGAGGCAGTTGCTTCCGGGCCACAGATGGTACATCTAGGATCAGTGGATGAATTAGGAAAGCAGAGATTAGGCAGTGCAGGAGAGTAAAGTATGGGGGGGTGGGGAAGGGAGTGGATTTAATCTGGGATGGGAAACACTTATTACTCACAGGATAACTGTGAAATATTTCAAACTGTACTAAAGATAGTGGCATACATTAAAAGCAAATGTTATCCAGGATATAAGCTCACAGAAATGTCAACTGTACATTAATTATCCAGAAATCACTTGTGGTTCTGTGATGTTAATTCATTAGACACAGAACAAAGCCATCAGTGGCCAGAAGGAAGATATCAAGTAAGTAAGGCAAGGAAGGAGGCTTGGCAGTCAGGCAGGAAAACTTCAGCCAAGCCTTTGCTAAACCACTAAAAGAAATGTAAACCATAAGGCTGTCCTGAGCTGGCCCTGGAATTTAAAACCCCGGCAGAGTTCAGCAGCATGGACGGAAGTCTATATTTATTTTCATATGCGTGAACATGATCTTTGGAAAGTGACCTGATTTAATTCAGCTTCCTACACTCGGCTGTTCTGTTTTCTTCACATCCATCCTGCATTTAACAGTAGGAAATGTTCTCTACGGTTTTTGCAACAATCATTACTACAATTTCTTTTACAAATATATTTATTTTCCTTCTTAGTCAACATACTATTTTAACTCTGAAAATCTTTATGAGATAAGACATGTGTGCAAAAGATGACATTGTTACCTAATCTTAAGAGAGTGGATGGGGCTTACAAAAGTCGGCGATGTGGGACTGGAGAGGGACAAAGATGTTAAAAGCCCTTGCTGCTCTTGCAAAGGACCTGAGTTGGGTTCCCAGCACCCATGTGATGGCTAATAACTGTTCTTGTGGATTTCACCCCTTCTTCTGCCTCCACAGGAATTGTGCATATGCAGGCACAGCACAGGTGTTCAAGCCAAGCATTCATATTCATAAAATAGATTAATTTAAAACACCTTATAAAGGCAAGCTACTGATTTAAACAACTGAAAGTCAATCTTAGTTTTATGACCCTCCAGTGGCCTTAGTGACACCCAGATAAATCCCCAGCAGCATTAGCACAGAGGAAGTAGCCATGGTCTTGGGGTTCACCTAGGCTCATATCTGAGTATCTTCCCTTAGGACAATGCTACAGGAGCTGTGCCACCTTCCTGAACATGCAGACCTCATCCCAGAGGGGACAGCTGTTTGGACTGTGACTTCAGGAGGTCACTTAGTGTGCCGTCTTCAGGTAGCAATTGAGCTGTGTAACCCGGAAAGTGATGTTTGGCCTCCACACAATCTCGCATCTCTAAACTAAATGATAACCACAACGGCATGAATCCACTGCAGACACGTAGAGGAATAATAATCTGGAATTTAATAGCTGTACGTACAAAAAGGTCCAGGACAGTAGTTCCTGATCTCAGAAGGAAAACTAAGAATCCTGAAAGCCCATTCATTTTTCCACACTCAATTTTTCAAGGTACCAGAACTATTCTCCTTGTGATCATTCCTTTTAACGTGGCTTAGTTCTTTGTTTTCATCCTCATGGAAAATCATGTTTGCCTGCCAGTCTTCAAATAACAATTATTTTCCTTAAACCATTTGTTTTTACACAATAATGTTTCATAGGAATTATCTCAATTAAAAATATTTTATTTATATATTTATTTTCTGTGTAGGAGTGTATTGTCTGCATACATGTAAGCAGATCCATGCGGTGCAATGCCCATGGAGGTCAGAAGAGGGCATCAGATTCTCCTGGAACTGGAGTTATGGATGGTTGTTAATCAACGTGGATTCTGGGAATTGAATCCAAGTCCTCTAGAAAAGCAACCAGTGTTCTTTCTTTCTTTTTTTTTGGTCTTTTCGAGACAGGGTCTCCCTGTAGCCCCAGCTGTCCTGGAACTCACTCTCTAGACCAGGCTGGCCTTGAACTCATAAAGATCCGCCTGCCTCTGCCTCCCAAGTGCTTGGATCAAAGGTGTGAGCCACCATGCTTGGCTGCAACCAGTGTTCTTAACCATGGAGCCATCTTCTCTAGCCCCTAATTATCTCAATGTTTAATCATTATTTTAACAAGTGTTTTAGAAACTTCTCAGACCAGACCTGTCAGGTAGAACTTCCTGATAGTGGAAAGAATTCTTGGCTGTATTGTGCAGTATAAAAACCACTAGTTATATGTAGCTATTTTTATTTATTTTATTTTTTTATATAGCCATTTTAAACACATGAAATTTGGTTGGTGCAGATAAGAAAATGAATTTTAATTTAATTTTTATTTAAATAGACACACGTGACTAATCACTACCATATCAGACAATGAGAAAACCTGACACAGAAGTTAACTAAAAGTGTGAGTGAATTTTTCATGTCCTAGAGTACCTTGTCCAAAGTTTTTGAAAGAGATGCCTGAGTTGGAGGTGTGGTCAGATGAGAATGGTGTGGGATGTCTCAAAGATAACTTCTTGCCTTGGCTAAATCAGGTAGTCTGGCAGACACTGACATGGTTTTTATAAAGCAAAAACCAGATTTTATGTGAAAGATACAGGGAATGTTTAGAATTGCAAAGAAATGCTAAGCAGCTAACCTTGATGGTCTTTATCCAGAGACAGTCCAAGAAGCCAGCAGTTGAGGAACAGAAGAGTGTCGCATTCCCCACTGGGATGCCAGCTGCAACGAGACTCCACCCATCTCACCTTGGGATCTCTCTGTCTGAACTCAAACTCCAGACGTAGGTGGTCAGGACTGGGTTGCGCACCATCCCTGTTCAGAGAAAGTTAAATAAGGTGCTTATGCTATCACCTTCCCTGAAAGAACAATACCCAGAGGACTTTTCTGCTGGAAGATGAGTAAAGAACTGTCAGAATGATGAATCTCATGCTGGGTCACTATTCTCTACTGGAAACAATGAATCTCGGCCTGTTTATGCAACACATTTGTTTGTGTTTTAGAAGAAAGGAGCCTTTGCCCATACTTGAAGTTGTATATGAGGGTACCTAACAGCAAGCACTGCTGAACTGAGTATCTATTTCAGACGGAGTAAAATGTTCTATCCCCCTCCTTCCCCTTGCAGATGAAGATTCTGAGAGCTACAGTTGAATTTTCCACTCCATTGGTCAGAAGCCTCAGGTGGCAACAGAGAAACTGGAGTGGATCCTTGTAAGACACATGCCATAATGTGCACAGGTTGTATGGAAAGCACAGTGATTGTCAAATTGATTACATATCAACACGATAGCAAATTCTATGTTCACAATTAACTTCATCTATTTTTTTTTCCATTTTTAATGTGGCAGTTACTTACCTTTCCTTGCTGTAATAAAACACCAAGACCAAAAGCGAGTACTGGCAGGGTTTATTTTGCCTCTGGTTCCAAAGGCATCCATCACATCCTCCACCACAAATACAATGTAGAGGAAGTAAGCAGGAAGTGGGGTTAGGTTCTAAAATCTCACAGTGTGCCCCCAATGACACGCTTCCTCTAACAAAGCTGTACCTCCTGTACTTCCCCAAACAGTAAGCCAGCTCTAACAGGGGATGAGGTGCGCAAATAAAGGAGCCTGTATGGAGATTGCTCGTTCAAACCACTGCATTCCACTCCCTGGTTACACAGGCTCCTGACCATAATCATAATGTGAAATGCATTTAGTCCAACTTTAAATGTCCCTGCTATTCACCCTGGTGTGGTGGCACAGGCTTTTTGACTTGAGCACTCAGGAGGCAGAGGCAGGTAAGTCTCTAGGAAATAAAGGCCAGCCTGGTCTACATAATGCATCCTAGGCCAGCTGGGAAGGGATACTCTGTCTAAATAAATAAATAAATAAATAAATAAATAAATAAATAAATAGTCCCTGGAGTCTTTAGTAGTCTCAACACTATTTAAAAGTCCAAATGCAAAAATCTCTTCCCAAGGGGAGGAATGGGGGTGGGATAGCAAAGAAATATTGAACAGAGCTGGCCCAGTGCCATTCCCTGTAACTCCAGCCATGTCTGTGTCTGGGACGCCAGTTGCAAAGAGCTGAGATAGCACAGCTCTTCCAGTTCTGCTGCCTTCAACGTTCATATGGCAGCTATAGAAATATCAAAGACATTTGTGGCTGGAATTAGGTTTTCCGGGGCAGTGGATCTAGGGGACATGGCCTGACGGTGTGCTCACAAGTAGAGAGACAGACAGAAACCAAGCCTAACCTCTCCATCGGAGAACAAGGCTGTGGATATGGATGAGCTGCCTTACCTGTCCTTAGCTCACTTCTTGCTTTTTCAGAGGGGATGCTGATACTTCATGTTTCTGACCTTGTAAAGACATGATCCCTTACAATTATGCAAATTTTCTTGGTTGACAGTCCCCATAGTTAAAAACCACAGTCCAATAGAAAGCAGCAGACACGCACAAAAATGTGGATTCATTCTTTTGTTTCAGATTTAAAAAAGAGATAAACATCAAAGGACCCTGGGGCTTGAAATATCTGTGGATGGATTCTAAATATTATTCCAGAACATTAAACGACACAAAATTCCATTTTCCTGGAAGACTGCTTGAGTGTAACTAGTTTATACCAGCGGTTCTGGTGTACAATCATCAGTATTAAGCCTTCTTCAGTTTTCTCTCCCTATTCTGTATTCACATTAGAGACTTTGAAAGGTAGTTCTCTAGTTTGGCATAGTAAAAGAGCCTTGTAATCCCAGCACTTTTGAAGCAAAGGCCAGATAATTATGAGTTCAAGGCCAGCCCACAATGTCACAAACAACAAACCAAACAAAGAACCCAACTTTCTTTCACATACAGCAGAGGGATTCACAGTGGACAGTCTCCTATAAGAAGGGGTCTGTGTTCTATCTTGAGGCAAAGGCCACCTCAGCCAACAGGATCAGCCACTCCCAGACTGGCCGTCTATGTTCTCAGAGAAGGAATGAACATAGCCCACAGGCACTAGGAGAATTCAGTGATTCCTTCAGCTTAGAAGAGAGCCACTCTGCAGAGTAGTAGAAAGAAACGCACCTGAGATTGGCAGGTGCCCAGTGGCAGACAAGCAGCAGAGTGGGCAGCAAGGGGCTCACCTTTCCAGCATGGTTACCTTGCAGATCTCAGTCCATCTCCACGGAGGACAGGGGAGGAGTGAAGCCACATACTTTCAGTTCTTTAGATGATTTTGAAACTTGTACATATGGAACAGCTAAGTCTGCCTCATAGAGAAGAGTCATTTTTAAAATGTGACATATAGCTTTTGGTAACAGCTAATTTTATATACTTATGGGGCCAAAGAGACAGGAAACTTACTATTATAAAAACAAACATCTTCTGACCTAAATGCCCAGTGCGGCTCTCTATCCAGATCTGTCACTTTAGTTCAATTTTATCCTCAGGGCACAGTGAAATAAATCCAGTTTTGAGAGGGAATTTGTCAATAATGTCATGTTTCCATGAAGGCAGCCATGCAGGTCTGGGATATAAAGTTTCTTAAGCAATTTATTTTCCAAATGAGAAAAAATTATGTAATTATACTCTATATTCATATATATATGTATATATACACACATAGAGTACATGTCATATACATACATATATGTATATATACATATATAGTACAGTCTGTATCTATATATATGTGTGTGTGTATGTGTATATATATGTGTGTGTGTGTGTGTGTGTGTGTGTGTATGCACACACATACCAGATCTGGATGTTCAACAAAAAAATTTGAATTTCTTTCAAACAAAATGCCCACCCACCCCACTCTCCACTGTCCCCCTCTTGGGTGTCCTCTCCCCTGCTCTTCCCTGCCCCTCCCTCTCCTTATCCCTCTTCCTGTCTGCAAAGTTCATACCTACCCTTCTTACATTTCTAAACCTTTTTCCTAAGCCTATCTATAACCCTTAAATCCCATGCTTGAATGCCAAGTTAAAGAACTGCGCATGTGTGTTTGCTTGTGTGTGCCTGCGTGTACATGTGTGCAGAAGCTGGGAGTCCACAGGTATCTTTCTCAGTCACTCTTTACCTTGTTGTCTGAACCTGGGGCTCATTAACATAGATTGACTGGCTAGCTCTAAAGCCCTGGGCAGCCTCCTGCCTCACAGCCCCAGCGGGGGATTACAGGAATATGCCACCATGCCAGAGTGTTTGTCATGGCTGCTGAGGATCGAAATTGTGTCTTGGCTGCATGGCCATCACTTTTTCTTTTAGGAGCCATCATCCAGTATCTCCCCCTCTCTTTTAACATAAACTGTATATTTTCTTGAAAAAAAAGAAGAGTTACATTGGAGTTTCTGTTTCTTCTTTGACAGAGAAGCACACACATTTGAGGTTGGCCTGAGAAGCATTCTAGTAACAGCAGCATGGACTTCTGAAAATACTTCCTGAACTCATGTTGCAACTCACTAAGTAGTGAGTCTGAGCTGCATAGTGAGAGACTGCATAAAGAACCTAAGAAATTAATTAATATTATTTTTATTTAACTATATTTTATGGTATATGTAATCATTTGAAGGTATTTTTGAAAAAGTATGTCAGCAATTGATTCATGTTTTGAAAGAATGTATTATGGGGTTGGAGAGATGGCCTAGCGGTTGGGAGCGCCGGTTGCTCTTGCAGAGGAGCAGGGTTCGATTCCCTGCACCCACATGGAGGCTGAGAACCTTCTGTAGCTCTAGTTCCAGGAGAACTCCAGTTCCAGGGAAGTCCAGTGCCCTCTTCTGACCTCCGCGGCATTGCACGACACAGGAGCACAGGCCTGCATGCAGACAGTGCATTCATACACATAAGTAAATAAATAAAATAAAATAAATATGTAAAAAAATAAAATAAAATAATGTATTATGCATTGAGTCCTTTATATAACTCAAGGACTAAATGCCTTCAAAGATGATGAAGGTATTAACAATAGACTTAAATGTTTGATTTTCGTGTGTGTGTGCGCGTGTGTGTGTGTGTGTGTGTGTGTGTGTGTGCGCGCGCGCATATCCTTGGAAGGCCTCAGGGCCCTTGGAGCTAGAGTTACAGATGATTGTGAGCTGCCTGATGTGGGTGCTTGGATCTGAACCTAGGTCCTCTGCAAGAGCAGCCAGCATTCTTAAATTTTTTTTAAATTTCTTTATGTGTATGAATGTACTGTCTGCATGCAGGTTTGTGCACCCGTGTCTTGCAATGTCGCGGAGGTCAGAAGAGGGTGTTGGATTCCCCTGGAACTGGAGTTCTCCTGGAATTGGAGTTTCAGACGGTTCTCGGCCACCATGTGGGTGCTGGGGATCGAACTCGGGTCCTCTGTAAGAGCAGTCAGCGCTCTTAACCGCTAGGCCATCTCTCCAGCCCCAAGAGCAGCCAGCATTCTTAACTGCTGAGCCCTCTCTCCAGCCCTACAGCAATGCATTTAATGCCTCAAGAATTTTAATTTTTTGGAATACTTACTTTTTCTATAATAAACATGAAGTCAGTAATATCCACGCCTTCTGCTCATTTTCAGCATCTTCTCTGCTCTGGACTCATTCCTAACATCAATAAAAGTTGACAGTAAGAAGGAGAGGCAGAAACAAAAGTCTCCCAGGATATGCATTGTGTTTGGCCTTTACTTCTACAAACAAGAAATACGTGCACAGCACTGCCGTGTGAACAGATCTGTCTTAAGGTGACCTTGACTGAAAAGTCAAGTTGCAAAGACAAGTGGAGTTATGGACTCAGACAGAGTCAACAGAAGGCAAGAGGGCATGGAGGAACATCTGCAAGAGCAGGATGGCAGAGAGCCCTGGAGCAAGGTTGAGCCACTCATGCTGGGCCCCTTTAGCTAAATGACCATCAGTAAAACAGTTGCTCAGAGCGAGCAAACAGACCCAGGGAGTGTGAGATTTCCTTAGTAATTTAGCAGCCAAACAAATGTTAATATGGCAATTAGAGATGAGAGTGACAATTTAAGCCCTGAGAATAAACTTTTACATGCACCCAGAGGTTTGGAAAGGAAGAATTTCCTAGGAACAGAGCAGGGTTTAGTGAGGAACTATGGAATGGGAGAGTGATTTCAGAATCAGCTGGAATTGAAAACTGGTATTGCCCATTTTCTTTGTTATGCTTGAATTTCACACAATGGATTTTTTTAAACATAAATTTCACAGGTCCTTTCCACTCATTCGGCACATGAATATTTATATTTAATAGACTAACCAGTGTTCCCTAAACTTCTATCTTGGTTTTCATTGATTTTTCTTTGTACTTTCAATACATAAAGTCCTGCCTTGTAACTCCCTGTCTGGCAGGAATGGATGTGCTCTAAAGAGACTCTTGTGTTCCTCTTTTGGTTGTCTCTTGAAACAGTGGACTCTAAAAAGTTGTGATTTCCCTAGGAATCTCCTGTTGGGGGAAGTGTGATGCCCTTTGGACAACTAAGGGGCATGTCTCCTGAAGAAAGATTTACAAATTGTCCAATGGCCTTGCAGGGAGATGAAGGTGCTTAGGACCACACTTGGCAGACTGCTTGCTTGGGCACATTTCTTTCTCTCTCTTTTTGTTTTTTTTTTTTTGGTATTTTTTGAGAGACGGGGTCTCTGTTTAGTCCCAACTGGCCTGG
>VZQC01001234.1:231286-263777 GCA_009823505.1 Rhizomys pruinosus
CTTTCTTTTTTTTTTTAACATTTTTTTATTGATGCTTTGTGCATTTCATACGTCATTTTCCAATTCAGTTCAGGCATATTTCCCTTTCCCTTCCCCCCCACCCCCACCCCAACCGAAATCATGTGTTCTGCCATAACTGTCCTGCATATTTCTCTCAGTTTTTTTTTCCCATTTTTTAGCTATAAGTGATAATCCATGAGTATAAGCATCCTTCATGTAAAACCAATTTGCAGGCTGTTGTGCCGAAACTCCCACAGCCCCACCTTCCAGCGTGGGGTGAGGGGTTGTATGCTCAATCAGGTTGATCAAATGAGGGTCCAGACTACATTGCTGTTGTTTCACCATTCACCCCAATCGCAGCCCTTACATTCTACCACGCCCCCTCATCTGCAGATTATTCCCTGATACATCCTCTACAGGTTAGGAGATCTCATAAGCCACAGTAAGACCCTGTCATACTTAACAGGAAAAAATGTAATTCATGGATCAACATATCATCTAAACATATGTGTCTATACCAAAGTAACCTACCATAACTATTAACGCTGTTTAAATACGTATATATCTAATTGCTTGTACTTCATTAGTAGGATCGAAAGGTTATTCCTGGACAAACTGTCAGCCCATGAAAGGAAACAGCCAGAATTGACCAGAGTCCAAGACAACAGCTCCAGAGAGAGTGGACTGATCTGCTTCTCATCCACCTGTGCCCCTTTTCTAGTTTCCTTTCAATCACTGTAACAAAACACTCTGACCAAATCAACTTGGGGAGGAAAGGGCTAATGTAGCTCACCTCTCCTGGGTTCAGTAGGGAGCCCATGGTAGGAACTCAGGCTAGGAAACTGGAGGCAGAAGCTGAAGCACTGGACATGGAGGAATGCTGCTTACTGGCTTGCTTCCTGGCCCATACTCAGCCTGTTTTCTTACACAACATACAACAATTTGCCCAGGGCTGTCACTGCCCACAATGGGCTGGGCCTCCCACATCACTCAACAATCAAGAAAATACTCTTCAGTGGTGGCCACAGGCCAGTCCAATGGAGTTAATTCCACAATTGAGGCTCCCTCAACCCAGATGTGTCAAGTTGACACTAAAGCTATCCAGCACAGAGAGGTACTTGGAGAAAAATCCATTGCTTTTCATTTTTATTTTGAGTGTAGTTAGCATCTAAAACTGGATTTGATATGTCATTTTCATCAATGTGATTTCATGTATAGTGCAGGGATGTCTGTTTTATTAGAGTAGCAGCAAAAAGCCCATAAGATTTACTGATAAATAATAAATAAATAAATAAATAAATAAATAAATAAATAAATAAAATCAGGAAGACCCAACTTTCTAGTTTCACTGGTAAATCACCTGTGGGAAGGTAGGTTCACTTTAAGTCATGCTAAGCAGATAGGTGAAATATGTAGCAGGTTAATGAGATAGTGGACTTTTCCTGCCTGGATTCCGGCCTCCTAGCACTTCTCCCACTGGGATTTCCCACGTCTGGCCTGTTTCTGACCTTGGTGTCTGGTGGTTTGAATGAGAGTGTCCCCTATAGGCTTTAAGTATTCAGACATTTTTTAAGCTTTTTAAATTTTTTTTTTTTATGTGTATGAATGTACTGTCTGCATGCAGGTCTGTGCACCCATGCATGTTGTGCAATGCCGTGGAGGTCAGAAGAGGGCATCAGATTGCCCTGGAACTGGAGTTAAAGACAGCTCTCAGCTGCCATGTGGGTGCTGTGGATTGAACCTGGGGCCTCTGTAAGAGCAGTCAGAGCTCTTAACCACTAGGCCATCTCTCCAGGCCCCACATTCAAACATTTTGTCCCCAGTTGGTGACACTATTCTGGGAGATCTGAGAAGGTGTGGCTATGCTTGAGGAAGTACATCATTGGGGGAGGGCTTAGTGAGTTCACCAAGCCTTGCCAGTCTCCAGTCTCTCTCTCTTGACTTCCTGTGCTCATTGTGAGATGTGAACCTCGGTTTTCTGCTCCAGCTCCAACCACCATGCCTCCCACCACAATGGCCTCTAATTCTCTGGAACTGTCAATTGTAAGCTCAAATAAACTCTTCCTTTTTTTTTTTCTTTCATGAAGCTGGTCATTTTATTTTATTTATTTTTAATTTTTAATATATATATTTTGTACAAGATTATCAAATCTAGACCCGTGTCCCCCACTTTATCCCTCCACCCCACCAGAGCTCATGTATTCTGCCAAACATGCTTTTCATCTCTTTCTCAATATTCTCCATGTGGAAATTGACTGTTTTGAGCAGAAGTTCACTGTTTCTGTCAGTTCTTCAATGCAGTCCTTTCCGTTGTTGTTGTTGTTGTTGTTGTTGTTGTTGTTTCCAATATGCATCACTCCCAATTGCTTGGACAAAAGCTCAAGGGGCCGTGCACAAGAAATACTTACAACTAGGTAATTGGCACTAGCATCCACAGATGAGGTATACTATTCGTCATTTATTTTTCTTTTTCTTTTTTTTTTCCAGATTTTTTTTTCTTAATTTTTATTGATGCTTTGTGCAATTCATACATTATTTTCCAATTCAGTTCAGGCACATTTCCCTTTCCCTTCCCCCCCACCCCCTCCCCATCCCAGATCATGCATTCTGCCATAACTGTCCTTCTTCTTTCTTTTTTTTTTTTTTTTCATTTTTTAGCTATAAGTGATAATCCATGAGTACAAGCACCCTTCGTGCAAAACCAATCTGCAGGCTGTTGTGCCCAAACCCCCACAGCCCCACCATCCAGTGGGGGTTCCCTTGGTCATGGTGGTTTTATCACAGCAATAGAAAAGTGACTAATACATGACCACTTAGTATCCAGCACCCTGGTTGACCTAGCTAAACACAACTGAGGCTATGTGATGAGCTATGCTTTGCTGCTCTCCAGGAACATGGCTCCCAAGTGCCTCTGCTGCAGAGCCAGCACTGTGCTTCCCCAGCGGTGGATGTGGCCTGGGAGGAGGATGTGGTGACTTGCTGTGCACTGGGCAATCAGACCTGCAGCCCTCTGTCCATGAGTGAATCCTTTCTCCAGACACTGGAAGCCTCACTTAGAGCCAGATTGTTATGATGGTATGGTATGGTATGGTATATTGTTATGTTATGATTCACTGTTCTAAGCTCTTCCTCCTTTTATGTGTGAACCAAGCATTCAAGAAAGACCCCTGTTTGCCCCTCTATGACATGTATCCTGTTCAAGATAAAGGGGTGTCAACCCAAAGCATAACTCTCACCTCAAAGGGGAGAAGTGATAGTTTACTCTGGATCCAATTACGAGTGCCAAGACCATGACCCAGGAACACAGATTCAAGTTATTCCAAATTCCATGTTCTAACATGGTAACAGATTCATGAAGTTTTTACAGAAACAGAGCAAATAAAATTCAAAAGTCAAGACATTTTTCACATATGCTTCTGAAAACATCAAGTGGCAGATACAGCAAAAGGGAGCTCCCAGCTCCATGCTGTCTATAACGTTCCACCTTTTGGTTGGCAGGAAGCTAGTGGTCTCCTAATTTAATCCATTCTGAAAAGTTTATATCTCTTAGTCAAGATATGTGAACTCAAAACCAAAAGCAGGCCAGAAGTGGTTATTTAGAAGGCTAAAGATAGTCAAAGATCAGGTTGGAGAGATGGCTCAACACTTAAGAGCACTGGCTGTTCTTTCAGAGGACCTAGTTTTGATTCCCAGCACCCATGAGGCAGCTAACAACCATCCCTAAATCCAGTTCCAGGGGATCTGATGCAGGCTTCTGACCTCCATGGGCATTTCATAACAGGGGTCCACCTACATACATGCAGGGATTACACTCAAACACCTAAAATGAAAATAATAAATAAAATATATTTTTTAAAGACAGACCAAGATAAATGGTAATCGGCATCTAGACCCACTACATTCCAGACTCTTGACATCTCCGGAGCTCCAACCATTAATCCAACTTGAAGAACAGATTCCAGTTTGAAGCCACAAGGTTTTTCTGAGAACTTTCATTCATAGAGGAGGTTTAGAGAAAAGAAAGAATCCCAAAGTACCAGGAAAAGTATGCTTACGCCCCTGTTAACACTGGAAAGAGCCACAAAAGAAGAAAAAAGATTGCACTAGGGACTGTACTGGGGATGGGTGTTCTGGGACCGAAAATGCATTATCTTATTAAAAAGATAATTCCTTATTCTGCCTAATTCTTCCCTGGTTATGACTTTAGATAAGCCCACCTTCCTAGGGTTGGTCCCTGGGCCCAGTGACTAACCAGCCCAACCAGATTGACTCTATTATGTGTTGGATAGATTAGAATTTTAAGTCTCCATCCAGGCCAGAGATTTATCTTGTTGACCAGGGGGACCGAAGCTCCTCCTACTGGGCTTTGAGTCCTGCTGGGGCATGTGCATCAGCACACCTTGATGGCATCTCCAAATATCCCCTCACCACATGCTCCTATCCTCCCCACACCCCCCTACCCACCCCTGTTGTCTCTCCAGATATCCCAGGTCTTCTTTCATGTCATATATACAATAATGCATTCAGATCAATATTCCATAGATGAGAGAGAATATTGTATACTTCTTTCTTTACTCCATAGTTATTCTCTCCTGCTCTCTTTCCCTCTTCCCTTTAATCTTTCTCCTCCCAAATAGTTTTCCTTCTACTTCCACATCAGTCCATAAATCTGACTTCTATATGTTAAGGTAGACATGTATAATGTAATATGTGTCTTTCTAAATCTGGCTTATTCATTTAATATGACCATCTGCACTTTCATCTGTTTATCTGCAAATGGCACATTTTTTCTTCATTGAAGGAAATGTATATGCATATTTCCTATAAGACTAGCTCCATTTCTTACCTACTGTGAACAGTGCAGTGCAGCAGTAATCATGGATAAGCAAGCCGAAAGTAGAACCATTTGGGTGCAAACAGCACTGCAATACCTCATTCATATGGTAGCTCCTTTTTTGTTGCTTTATTTTTAATTGTTTTAAGACAGGGTCTTATGTAGGTAAGGCTAGCCTTAAACTCTCTATGTAGCCACGGATGACCTTGAGGTGATGCACACCTTTAATCTTAACACTCCAGAGGGAGGAGCAGGGGCAGGGCCTGGGTAGGGGCATCTCTGTGAGTTCAAGGCCAGTCTAGTCTACATAGTGAGTTCCAGTTCACCTGGGGCTATAGGGAGACCCTGTCTCAAAAAAGACCAAAAAAAAAAAAAAAGAGAGAAAGAAAGAAAGAAAGAAAGAAAGAAAGAAAGAAAGAAAGAAAGAACCCTCAGCTATAATACTGAAAAGCACTCCTAGATACACACACAGGGAAGGACTTTCTGAGAAGGACCCAAGTAGCTCAGGAAACAGTACTAAGAACTGACAAGCAAGATCTCATGAAATTCGAAAGCTTCATAGTAAAGGCAACAGCTGAGCTAAGAAAGAGCTTACAGAATCGGAGGGGAAAGACCTGCCAGGTTTACATAAGACGGGAGCAATGCTGGAGCTGTTTGGTGAAGAGCTTGTTGATCTTGGCTGCCTCTTCCTGTAAACTGTAAGCTGAGGCAAAGAGCCAGACAGAGAGTGAAAGTGACATGAACAAGCCCGATTTCAACTGGTCAGAAACATAACTCCTGATCCCAAGAGCCCTAATCCTGGACTTGTAGGACAAGGGTCCAACCAAAGCAAAAAGGGACTGGGAGTGAGTGTCTGTCGGAGGGGACATGCCCATGGCATTAAGTCCGGAAGGATAGTGTGAGGTCTTGTTTCTTACAATAAGATGCGTAAGCATTATTCTATGACACATTTAAATTGCTGACAGATAGCTGAGGATAGAGGTCTTTGGGGAGCCATGACTCTGACAAGGGTGGCCAAAGGGGATGCATGAGAATTTGAGTAAATGATCTGCATTAGTTCATGAGCATTAGTCCCTTGGCACGATCAGATATAAGTCATCTGGGGTTATCAATGTTTGTGGCCAAAGCTAAAATTTGCTCAGGTCCCATTATTCAAAAGCTTCTCTCACATTTTGACGTTTTTTCCCCAAGAATAGAGTGCACAATTTTGGATGTTATGGCTTTCTCTCTCTCTCTCTCTCTCTCTCTCTCTCTCTCTCCCTCTCCCCCCTCTCTCTCGATATATATAGATAATATATATAATATATATATAAATAGTACTGTGTGCCAGTCTAAATGTAATATAAACATACATATATATATGCTATTGCCTCTCAAAGCCTACTGGTAAAAATCCTGGAAGTCAAACTTTTTTCTTATAATTCTTGATACGTATATAAGAATTATTTTATGTAGTCTTTGAAAAAGTTTATACATGTGTAGCATGGTGTTTGTGATCATGTTCAACCCTCACGTAACGACCTAACTACCACTCAGATACTCTGACTTGTAATCCAAGTAGGAGTAACACTTTACTACACAAATAGCTACCCGACAACTCACTCCCCTTCCGACCTCATCTAGACCCCCCCCTTCTTCTCCCCTCTCCTGCGTCACAGTCCCTTATCTTTAGCTCATTTTGTGGGAAATTCCCCCTTCTTCCCTCCTGCTCTGCTCCACACAACATTCATACACACTCACATGTTCTCTCTTTCTCTCTCATCATTAATTCCATCTCCCCGTATTCCTCTGCACAACAAGAGTCACAACATTTCCAATTCGCGTCACGAGAGACATGTCTCCACATTCCACATTCACATTTTCTCTTAATTCCTCAGCTCTCAACAAAATTGCTTCCATTCTTTCTCTTCTCCTTCTTCTCTCTTTCGATTCGATGTTACATTCAGATTTACTCTCCTTCTCATATCACATTCTCTCTTTCCTCTTCCAAATTAAAATTCACATTCACATGCACACAAGTTCTCTTCCCAAATCTCATTTCTCTCTCTCTCCTCCTCTCTCTCTCGCTCCTCTCTCTCTCTCTCTCTCTCTCTTACAGTCCCCCCCATCCATGCTTGGTGGATGGCTAGATCTGAGTGGCTTACTCTTGGACAGGTATCCACAGTGCTCTGAGTTCATGACTGCAATGGTCTTGCTATGTCCAGAGGACAGCATCTCACAGCACACCTCCTCGTCTTCTGGCTCTTACATTCCTTCCAGCCCCTCTTCTCAGCTGTTCCCTGAGCCATACCACGGGGAAGGGACTGATACAGATGTCCTATTCAAGGCAGAGCATTCAACAGTCACTTGTTCTCAGGACTTTTATCTGGTGTGAGTCTCTGCAGTAACCACTGACCACTACAAAGGAAGCTTCACTGACCATGGTCATTAACAACCCAACAACCCAAATCTATGGAGATAAACATAAATATTCAGAAAGCAGTTTGAGCAAAATCTCAAATCAAATCAAATCAAATCAAATCATAGAAGGTTTCCCTACATAGGGCTTATATACTATATATATATATATATATATATGCCTATATAACCTCCCTAGCCTTTGGCTTTTGGCCAGATTTACGGTGTCAGGCAGGAATTCCTTCCCATGGATCAGGGTGAAATCCTTTCAGGAAGTTCTTGATTACTGCCATAGTCTTCCTGCCGCTATGGAATCAGTGGGTACCTCTTGCAATTGGCAGGTTAATATTGCAGCATTCAGAGATCAGTGCTGAATATGGGTCCTATCATCCAGTTATGGTGATAACCTAGAGCAAAGGCAGTGGTCTCTGAGGTTCCCTGCGGCCTCCCTGAGCAGTTATTCATGGGAAGGTATCCCAGGCTTGGCACTGAGATTTTCATTTAACTAACCTTGTCTTCTGGTAGCAACATCGTCCATTCATGAAGTATTCTTCTGTTCCTAAATTACCTTAAAACCTGGTGAGGTTTCTGTTAGATTTTTGTGTGTATACTTAGCTTTGCTTCTTTGATTAACCCAATACCTAGCCCCTCTTCACTCTAAACTTCTGATTCCTGTGCTGGTGTGGCCAAGGGGGAAAGGAACTATTGTTGTGTGTGCAAACTAATGCAGCCATTTTTGAAATTAGTCTGCAGGTTTCTCGAAATACTAAAAATAGAACTAGCATATGTCCTAATTATACAGTCCTGGGCATGTACCCAAAACTTCATATCTTTCTGCAAATAACTTGTTCATGCATGTTCACTGCTGCTCTGTTCACAATAGCTGGGAAATGTCATCAGCCTAGATGTCCACCAAATAATAAAGACAAGGAAAGTGCCATGCATATACATAATAGTTTTTATTCAGCTGTAAAAACAGATAAACCTTGACATTTGTAGGTGAATGGATGAAACTGGAGAAACAATACATATATTTTTATCTTCTTTCCTTCCCTGTCATATGACAAGCAACTACATTGTGCCATTTTTGAGTTGGAGGTTCAATATGGGTCATATTCATGTACAAAGACCATTTATGCAGCAATAGGTTTTCATGTTGAACCTGTTCAGATATGTCTTTTATCCCAGGAAAACACAAATCACTGATCAGCTTTCATGATGGGAATGAAGTCCAAGCTGAAACATGGACACTCTGCTTAGTGGAACACTTAATAATTCTATGTCACTAAACCTCCTTCCTCACCTGATAGGATGTAGCCTAAGGAAGGTTTTATTTTCTTCTTTACTCTGTTGCATATTTTCTTAGACAAACACCAAATGCAGAATGAAGAGTGGCCTTAAGGCAACCAGGAAAGACCTGAAAACCTGCAATTCTCAGTGAGACAATTAATGTCCTTATACACATCCACAGACATCCCTAATGTTTGGGTCATAAGTAACTGTATTAGTTGCTGTTCTGGTGCTGTGATTAAACACCATGACCCAGGCCACTTAGAAAAGGAAAAGTTTATTGGCTTACACTCCCAGAGGAAGAGTCCATAATGGTTGGCCAGGTATGGCAGAAGGAGCAGAAGGCAGAGAGCTCCCATCTTCAGTCCCTTTCAGGAAGCAGAGAGAAGTGGGGCAAGGGTATGAGTTCACAGAGCCTGACCAGGGATAACATGCTTCCTTCACACCTTCTAAACCTCCACAAAGAGCACAACCAACCCGCCCCAAGTCTTCAAATACTTGGAGCCTAAGGACTCTGTGCTGGATAGCTTTAATGTCAACTTGAAACACCTGGGTTGAGGGAGCCTCAGTTGGGGAATTGGTTCCATTGGATTGGCCTGTGGCCACATCTGTGGAGTATTGTTTCAATAGTTGAGCAGTGTGGGAGGGCCCAGCCCACAATGAGTGGTGCCACCCTGGGCAGGTTGCTGTGTACCATATAAGAAGGCAGGCTGGGCATGAGCCAGGGGAGCAAGTCAGTGAATAGCATTCCTCCATGGCTTGTGCTTCAGCTCCTGCCTCCAGGTTCCTGCCCTGAGTTCCTGCCTTGGGCTCCCTGAGTGATGAACCAGGAGATGTAAGCTGAATAAACTCTTTCCTCCCCAAGTTGGTGTCAGTCAGAGTGTTTTGTCACAGCAGTGGAAGACAAACTAGAACAGTTTCCATTCTCATCCAAACCACAATACCACAGTCGTGAACTCTCCAAAACACATTTAACATGTGCAGGCGATTCTTGCCTAATTTAATTCTCAAAAAGCCTGATATTAATTTGTTTCCAAAAGATGCTGTTCTTTGCAATGGGTTAACAAAAATAAGAGCAAATCTCATTGTGGATTTCGCCCATTTATATCACTGCAACAGCTATGGTTCCTCTAAGCAGACAGCCATCTGGGTATCTTGGGTTAGTTTTGATTTCTACAGTATCACATACGTCAGCCTTGCCATTCTGATATGTTTTAGGGATTTTTTTTTTTAACCTGGGAAGAATTCTTACCTCAACTTGTGAATATTTCTGCCAGGGAAGAAAAAAAGAACTAATCAAGGCACTGGTGAGATTTAGAGACATCACTTAGCCTGGAACCGGGATGACAGGTGCCAGGGGGTCTCTAAGGGATTTCCCTGGCTGTGTCCTTGTGTCTAATCAGAGCCCAGGTGAACCCTGAATGACTGGGTGTTTGTTGGGGATGATATATAGAGCCACCCACTTTGAGATTGCGAGGCAGATTGTTGTCTGTGCACAAATGTGAACCAATCCAGTGACAGTCAGTGCAGAAGAGAATTCCTACAGATCCATCTCAGAAGAAAGCTCTGTTCCCAGGTGTCAGGACCTTGCTGGTTCCATTTAATCACAGAGAAGAAGTATGCTCACACATCTGTCTGCAGAACAAATCCACTTCCTGGGAAATCTAAGCACATGGGATTGATCTCTTAGGCTGTGATGTTCCAGGAGTCGAAAAGGACCAAGGTGACACTTAAGTATTAGTCTATCATTTTAAGGTCTAGAATCTATGAGTAGAAGCAGAACATTTATAGTTAGGATGAATGGTTTCATTTTCAAGCATTTCTTTCATTTTAAGACCCAAAAAAGGGCAGATTTAAAAGAAAGAGGAAAGAAGGAACTTTAGGAAGGCTGAATTACAGAGGTCATTGGTCACACCCTTTCTTTAGGAAGGCTGAATTGCAGCGGTCATTGGTCACACCCTTTCTCAATATCTCCTAGCATTCACCTTTTTTTTATTCCTATTTCCAAATTTCCAACTCTAACCATAAAGGAGTAAGAGATACTGAGGTAAAGAAATTCAGGCGAGTTCTCAGGACACCTAAGGAACAATACCTCTGGCCTACGGAAGCATTTGTTAACTTGCTGCCGTGCACCAGCAAGTGCTGAGCTGTTGGTCTTCACAATTCCAAAATCAATTCCTCGTCTTTCTCCCACTCACTTTTCACATATTATACATGTATGGAATTATGTATTGTATATTTAATTTTTCTTTAATTGTCATTTCTTTTTTTTTAATTTTATTTATTTTTGTATGTGTATGAATGTACTGTCTGCTCGTAGGTCTGTGCACCCGTGTCGTGCAATGCCTCAGAGGTCAGAAGAGGGTCTCAGATTACCCTGGAACTGGAGTTCTCCTGGAATTGGGGTTACAGACAGTTCTTAGCCGCCATGTGGGTGCTGGGGATCGAACCCGGGTCTCTGTAAGAGCGGTTAGTGCTCTTAACCGCTAGGCTATCTCTCCAGCCCCTAATTGTCATTTCTTTCTAATTCTCACTAAAAATAAACTCCCCTTCTGTACTGATTCTAACTTATCTTTTACTTAATGGTCATATTTTTTTTTATTATTATAATGACAAAAACTAATTGAAAGTAATCTCGTTTTTCTAATCTCCTTCTCATCCAGGAGCTGTAAGGCTGTCTCTCCACACCCTTCCCAGTGCTCTGTTGTAAATCTCTAACTCCCGACTCCTTGACGCCTCCTCCTCAAGCTACGATTCTCCTTCCTTTGCAGTATATAATATTTCCTCCACCTGGCTCCATACTTTTACTTAAACATCGTGCATTTTTGTCTCTGCATCTCACTGTTTCTTTCAGATTTTTTCCCCTCCCCCCAGTCTTTCTGTTTTCATCCTCTGAAGAACTGTGAGGACCCTACCTATTCCCTCCTGAGTTCTGGTCTACACCTCTGCTGGTGATTCTGTTTTGTACTTTGACATGTCTGAAATTCCATTCTCCATATTCCATCAAGTCTGCTCATCTTTCTGCACTTCCGCTGACATTAAAGTCAATGTTCTTTATTCTTTTTTTCACATAAATTTTTTATTTTTTTAACAAATCTAGACCCGTGTTCCCGCCCATTCCCCCACCCTGCCAGAGCTCATGCATTCTGCCAAACATGCTTTTCATCTCTTTCTCAGTCTTTCTCAATATTCTCCATGAGGAAGTTGACTGTTTTGAGCAGAAGTTCACTGTTTCAGTCAGTTCTTTGATGCAGTCCTTTCTGTTGTTGTTGTTGTTTCGAATAATGTTATTTGTTTTTTTTTTTTTTTTTGTTTTTTTTTTTTTGTCTTTGAGACAGGATCTCCTTGTAGCCTTAGCTGTCCTGGAACTCACTCTATAGACCAGGCTGGCCTTGAACTCCCAAAGATCTGCCTGCCTCTTTATTAATGTTCTTTATTCTTCATACAGGTGCCTCTGATACTTGGCTTTAGTCATGTGCAAATGCTACTTCTTTCTTCAGCACCTCCTGGAGCCCGTGTGACCCTACCACATGTCCAGTCCCTGCCCCAGCACCCCATCACTCTTTGCTTGTAAGCTCCAGCATTAGAAAAGCCCAACTCTGTTCAGTGTTACCTTCCTGGCTTCCAGTAGCCTCTCACTGTCTCCCAAGCTATGCTGCCATATTGCTGATCAGGACATAAAGGCCATACCTCCTGAGCAGCACTGAGAACACCACAGACTCAGACATTATCGACTTGATTGTAAATTTCCAGCAGATGAAGGAAAGTGTTTCAGAACATGAAACACTTCTTCCAGTGTATGGAAGGACTGTGATTTAATACATGACTACATTTTTCTAATTTCCCAACAGGTGCATTCCAGACCACACTTAGGTATTTCTCTGGTTCACTATTCTGCCCATTATGTCATTTGTATGGTGAAGTTTAAACTCTTTGTCAGGTTGTAGGAGGCTCTGATGCTCTATGCTCAGACTGAACTGCATGTTGTTTGAAGTATAGATATTGTGTGTGCTGGAGCTTGCTAGGGTTGAGGGACAATGTTGTGGAACCCTCTTGAGTCTTCAAGTATACATTTTATTAAACATCACAGTAGGTATGAAATGCTCCAAAGGTTTTGCATTAGATCGAACTTATCAACTAATCTAAATCATATGAAACAACCAAAAAAAAAAAAAAAAAAAAAAACCAACCAACTTTGGGCATTTCATGCAGCTCCAACTGTTTTTTTCCATTTAAGGAAAAAGCTACTATAAAAATTTACATGCAATGTGTTATTCTGAATTGTTTGTTTATATCCTTGCTTCTTTGAGCTTCTTCCTTTTGTTTTCTTAATGAAATATGCTTGCAAAAGGGAATGTGTTAAGTCACCTCAAAATTGCCCACAGCCACGCTGTATTATGAGGCCCAGCTGAGCCCAGAAGTTAAAACTTAAAGTATGGGAATAAAAAAGCTCCATTCAACTGAACTGGGACATGGTCAGAATGCACCTCCTTGCTTAGACAATAACCCATTCTGCATGGTTTCTATACTTTATGCTTGGCTTGCTCTTAGAGAATAGGAATTGTTAAGGGGCTTACCAGCCCTAAGCTTGGGAACTTAAACTTTTCACCCCTGGATATATATATATATATATATATATATATATTTATATATATAATGCCTATGCCTCCCAACTGTGACTCAGGGCTATACATCCTCAACTGGGAATACCGTGTGTAGTCATCATCTGACTAAAGACTGGCATGTCTGAGTGGTCTTCTCAAGTGAAATTACCCCATAACAAGAACACATAGGTTTTCATTTCAAGCAGACTCTGCAGCTGACCAAACCTCAATAACGTGTGACTAGAAATGCAAGTCTAAAACCCAGGTTCTCTTATGATGGAAACAATAAGGTCAGTGGGTCAGAGTCCTCTGTCAGTGATCCAAACAAACCCTGGACTGAACTAGGGGTAGCCATGGGAGAGGGATCTGTCACAGGAGCTGAGAGACTGTGTGTGACATGGAGTACAATGTATCACAGCGCCTGAAAGAGCTGAAGGAGCACATGTGACAGAGCTGAGGGACATCTGTGATGTGTGGTTGGGAGAGTTCATAGAGCCTTTACAATAAAGCGCTAGAGGGTGTGTGTCATAGGAGCTGAGAGAGTGTGGGACACAGGATACAGGACGACAGACAGCGCAGGAAACAGGGTGACCAGCATAGGACACAGGACGGAGAGGCCATGTGTGACTGGAGTAGGATGTGACATGGAGCTGTGTGGGTGTTTAGAATATAGAACCATCTTATTTCTTTTCATCTTATTCTTAGCATTTATTGACACTGGAAATCCTTGCTTAAAAAAGTCTTTCCTCAACCAAGCCACTGGGAATTGCTTAAGAACTTGGTGCAGGCACTTCATCAATGGCCACAGTCCTGCTGAGGAAGTGATCCAGGGAGACTGCTCTTAAATCAAAAACTGAAATTGCACTTGGCAGTCACAGCACAGGAGAAAAATTCCGCTGGAACAACAATGCTTTCCTCTTCTGCATGCCATTTATTATTTATTTATTTATTTATTTATTTATTTATTTATTTATTTATTTATTTTTACTTTTATCTCATTTCTTACTGATCATTTTTATTTTGGTTATATAATATGATAGTTTAGAGAAAAGGAGTTTCTCTTTTTCAGAATCTGTGGGGATATAGGATCTCCTGAAATAATCTGTAGCATTCATTAAATCCCACCCTTCAGAGCTGTACGCGAAGGGTCTAGTTACGTTACTGGTATTTCCACCAGGACAGTCAAGCATTGCGGAAATGCAACATTATCCCAACAGTCATTTCCTGTTCTAAGTCTGAGCCATGTCACAGCTGTGCTTAATTAAGCCATTTTCAAAGCGGGAGAAAAGCAAACAATGGCTTTTCCCTACTATTCTCTACAATTCTTTGAAATAAATAAATAAGTAAACAAACTCAACACTTTCTAATTAAGCTCCTCTCCCATTGCTTTTAGAGTGAAAACCATGTTAAAGTAGTGCTCATGGATGCTAAAATCACCACCCAGTTTTTGCTAAATAGCATGTTGTGACAAGTCCTGTATTTACAACTATATCCCAAACTTGCTAAAATAATTGAACTCCATAACTGCCAAACCGCGTGATTTTTAATCCCAACATGGATGGCTTTTTCATGTTGTGAATACAATGGGAATTTATGTATTAGGTACACAAGACTGACTCTTTCTCAAGACAGGAAATTATATGAGAAATTCATAGGATGGCTTTAACTCTGTTCAGGTTTTGTTGTGCAGTTCTTCTCACACTGTATATATCCAGACTTGGCTAAAGGAAACCTTTCTGAAACATCATACATGCTGCAACAAGTCCTTGCCTATGTGACCACTGATTTCTCTGTGATCAATAGGTTTATTATGAGTGTTGGATATTTGAAAGGGCAGCAGAACTTTCTGTAAAGTTCCAGTGCTGTGCCTGAGCTTCCCTTTTAGACAAGAGTTTCTTGGTCATCGGGGATCAGGGTTGAAAAATCAGATATCAGTATTTCGAAAGGCACCCAGGGGCTCTGCTGCGCAGAATCAGGCTGATGCTCTCTAAGCCTGAGACCAAGAGGCAGACCCTTCAGCATGATGTGGGAGGAAGAATTTCCACAATTGGGCTTATTATATGCTACAAGTCCAATGAGCACACTGTAAGGATTGACATCTTCTGAGCAGAATGCTGTAGCCCCAACTACTCCTCAAGACTGAGAAAGTGTTCCCACATCCGTGATGGGATCCTAAGACTTTACTTTGCTCCTGACTCTACCCTCAGGGTTCCTCCACACACTCCTCTTTCTCTGTGTATTTTCCGTGTCTCTGTGTGTTTCTCAGATCACATACCAATCCTCCAGTGTCTCTTGATGGTCACAGCAATGGACCCCAGGGCCAGCTTTCCAGGGCTCAGACTTGGCTCTGCCTTTACATTAAGCCTTGTCTTCCTGCTTTGTTTCCTGGTATGTACAAAGGAAGTAGGAAATAACAACTGTGTTTACATCAAAGAGTTATGTGAGGATTTGGAGTTCATATGCCTAAAACACAGGCAAACAGCAGCGAGTTCTAAGGGAGAAGATACAGCCCTTAGCCCTTTTCTCTACACTGGTTCTTTTCTGAGCTTCGTAACTGCCACTTCCACATGCCTACTTGGTATTTCTCCTCAGAGGTCAGCAAACTCCCCACAACTGCCACATCCAAAAGTTAATTCCTCTTCTCATTGGAAGTCCCATTCTCCTCTGTCTGAGTCATTAGTCTATTGAGATCAACAAAACCTAAGTGTTTAGGATGAAAACATGGAGCAACAAATCTAAAAAAACTGCTTTCCCATGAAGTCCATCACCAAAGCTCATTGGTGGGGAGGGTCTTTCTGTGGCTCAAACTCTTCTGCTTCTCCAGAAAGCTATTTATCACAGACTTATTTTGGCCACTTGGTCTTGGTATATTTCTTCCTAAGTAAGTTTCCTGAAATGTTCAAGTCCTAGTCCCATTCTCTACACTGTGACCACAGAGAACATTTTACATTATGTCCAGGGTGACTAAAGGCCTGTGGTGGCTTCCTACTCCCAGTTCTCCAGAAAGAACTCACATGTATCCCTGGGTCTTCACAGTTGGCACCCCAGCCTAGGTCCACATCTCATCCATGGTGTACTCTGCATGCATCCAAATCTAAAATCAATCTTACTCCTTAATAATGCCACTTATCCCCAAACTTGTATGAAATTCCCCCTCGAGGGCATATTCTAGACCCCACAGACATGGCTTAAGTGAAAGTTGTTCTAGATAGCTGACCTAAATTTGCATGCCCAAATGCCTATTTTCTCAGTAGACCATAATATACCTGTTGTATCTGTCACACTATTTGTTCCAGGAATGTCATCATTTCTAAGTCAAGAACTTAGTTGCCTTTGTCTTTTAAGTTATAACTACATTGTAAGGTCCATGGCAAATATCCAGTCAATATTGATAAAGGAAGGGAAGGAGGGAGGGAGAGAGGGAGGGGGGGAGGGAGGAAGGAAAGAAAGCTCTAAACATTAAATTTTCCTCTCACACATCTGGTGCTTCATTCACATCTAATGTTGGTTTTGTCTAGATCTATACTAGCACTATTTATTATCACACACACACACACACACACACACACACACACAAACCCCTCTGTATGTCTTCCCTAAACATGTAATGCCTATAATGTTCTGATGTAGTACAAGTCCAAATTGTAATCATTTGTTGATATAACAGATTTTTTTTCATGGAAATACTATTTCAAATAATAGCAGAGATTCCAAATCCTGTAAGTCTTGGCCCCTTGAGTATGCATAACATTTCCTAAGTATGGATAACCACAGCATTCTTTGACATTAATCTGAGCATCCTCTGAGACTTTCAGTTCTTCCTGGTTTGGGGTTTCTGGCCCCATTAA
The DNA here is from genome assembly GCA_009823505.1 of Rhizomys pruinosus. Classification (NCBI taxonomy): domain Eukaryota; kingdom Metazoa; phylum Chordata; class Mammalia; order Rodentia; family Spalacidae; genus Rhizomys; species Rhizomys pruinosus. The sequence goes on from VZQC01001234.1 coordinate 248,260, forward strand.
TATATGAAATCTGGATCTTATTGACTTTAATATCAACAGGACAAGTACCTCATTTTAGAAGGAGAATGAAGCACAGGACATGAGATGAATGCATGGAAAAGATATTACTTCAGCTTCCAAGGAGAGTCAATGCTTGTAAGAGACAATAAAAAAGCTGGCAAATTCATTATATATCGCAAGCTCCCTCTTTAGTAGATACAGAGGGCTTCTTAGCCAGGGAGGCTAGAGACTGGTACTTATTAGCAGAGTTTGGTTTATTTTTTCAAGGCTGAACACTTTTCTGCTCACTCATAAGGCTTAGGAGAATCTCCACCTAAGCTGCAAGGGACTATAAATTCTTTTCCATCTAGACCGGTGATTGATCAAGGAAGAGCCACAGATAAAACTTGCTGTGAAAGCAATGAAGAAAATACCACTGTGATCATTCTTCATGTTTTCTGTCCACTTTTCAAGAACTTCTCAGTCTTGAGAAATATATATATATTTTTTTTCTTAGATTAGATAAATGTGAAATAGGCCATTTTGTGGGGAAAAACCAGGGCCTTGGTGTAACCACTAAGAGACTGTGATCACTGGGAGAAATTTAATGACTCATTGTGTAAGGTATATTGTTCAGTCCTTTCTACAATCTTGATTGTTTTCATATTTCTAAGAGATGAAAAAAGGAAACTAATTGGGCCTTTATTGACTAAAAGAAATAAACTCATGACTATTCTTGTCAATCTAGGATTAGAATTTGTGGGTGTGCATACATACACCTGTGTGTAAGCATGCACATGTATTTGGATGTATGTGTGGTGTGCACATAGCTGCATGTATTCACATGCATTAGGTACACATGTGTACACATCCACATGTGTGCATGTGTGACATTCATATGGAGGTCAGAGTCTGATACTGGGTGTCATCCTTATCACTTTCACCTCATATGCAGAGGGAGAGTCCCTCACTTGAAACAAGATCTCACTCACCTGGCTGGTCTCCTTGGCCAGCTCGCCCTGGGGATCCCTGTCCCTGTCTCCTGAGTGTTGAGATTATAGGTTTTGCTGGCATGCTTGCCCACTAGGGGATGCTGCAATCCTCTCTGGTTTCACGATTACTTAACAAGTGCTTACCCACTGGGCCATCTCCCCATCCAGTTCAGAGCTATTTCTTTCAGATTCTTCCTGGCACAGTTTGTGTCTTAGTATTGCAGGAACTGGTCTCGAATCCCAGGTCTCTCTCCGACCCAGTCCAGACTTCATTCTGTCACCATATTTATTTCTAAACCAGAGGAATATTCATAATGGTAGTCAGATGTTGATGGTCCCAGTAGTAACATCTTCTAGTACAGAGTGCAAAGCCAGTGATGCGAATGTTCTTATCATCTATCAACAGCTACCTGAAGCAGCAACCACACGGCGTGTGGCTTTAGGGTCTCTGGGGGTCCTTGCTTCACAGGCAGGTTTGTCTATTTTCTGTCTCTGACACATTGTCAAGGTTAATTTTCTTTCCATGTTCCATGTCTCTGTCCCCTTCCCATCCTCATCTAAGTATAGTTAAATTCCCAGCTCCTTTATGAATGCAGATAATATCCCTGCACAGGCTTCACAGCATTCATCAGCTCTGCTTGAAGATCACTGTGTCCTACTGTTCTCCAGACACCAGAAAAACACTACAATGAGTTTATCTTGGTACTTATATGGGCATCTTTGTGAGGGTCTAGGAGCATCATCTGTGGTCACTGGGGTGGGCCTTGAAGCTTTATAGCCCTGTCCCATTTCCAGTCATTCTGCTTCTTGGGAGCAGATGGAATGTGGCCATGCAGCCTCCTGCACCTGCCACAGCGCTGTCCTTGCCAACATCAGATCTTTCCGGTATGTGGATTCTATGTTTCTGGAAGGGAAAGCCGAAATAAGCTCTTCCTCTTATTGTTCCTATTGGGTATCATAGCAACAGAAAAGTAACTAAGAGTCAGGCACTTGCCATGGTTCAACTGAGGCAGATTAACATATGTAAAAACAGCTGGGCAAGGTGGCACAGGCCAGAAATCTCAGCCGCAAACTGCCATGAGTCCAGTCCAGCCTGGGGTACAGAGTGAGACCACATTTCAAAGCTACCTCCACCCCTACCTTCTCCTACTCCAAACAACAAATAAACAAAACTACTTAAAACTTGAAATAATATTAGCAACTATAGAAAATCTATGTATTGTATATCTTATATAGTTTTTTAAGTATTCTAAACTACTAATTAAAAGAAAATAGAGTCAGCACACTTTAAGTAACCAAGGACCAGGAGTCAACAGCCTGTTAGAAGAACATTATAACAAGTTTGCACAGTATTAGCGAAAATTGAAAATTAGTCCAGTGTTATGAGAAGAAAGCAGTATATCCGAAAAATGTGTTTCTTAAGTCCTGAGAGATGGAGCCCTTCTGGATGACAGTCGACAGTCTACAGTGTTAAAATCACCTCCCTTGTCTTCTGGGTGGCATCTCAATCTGGCTGTCACAAGCAGGTGGGGGTCATCACTTAGTGGCCTCATAACAAACCTTTCCCTTTCTGTGTTTTCCACTTCAGATTTGAATAGTATGGGCTAGCGTTCTGCAGACTCATTCATTTTTGGTATTGTACTGGTTGGTTTTGTCAACTTGATACAGATTACAGACATGTGGGAAGAAGCAACGTAAACTGAAGAACTGTCTCCGTAACATTGGGCCATGCACAATCCATAGAGGCATTTTCTTGGCTGTGAATGTTGGAGGGTCCAGCACACTGTGAGCTGTACCGTCTCTGGGCAGGGGGCCTAGACTGTTTTAGAAAGGTAGATGAACAAGCCAAGGTGAGCAAGCCAGGAAGCAGCTTCCTCCGTGGCCTCTGCTTTAGTTCCTGTCTCCAGGGTCCTGCTGGACCTCTGGCCCTGGTTCCTTTGATGATGGACAATAACTTGTAAGCAGAAACCAACCATGTCCTCCAGAGTCCTGCTGGACCTCGGGCCCTGGCTCTTTTGATGATGGACAATAACTTGTAAGCAGAGACCAACCATGTCCTCCAGGGTCCTGCTGGACCTTGGGCTCTGGCTTCCTTTGATGATGGACAATAACTTGTAAGCAGAGACCAACCATGTCCTCCAGGGTCCTGCTGGACCTTGGGCTCTGGCTTCCTTTGATGATGGACAATAACTTGTAAGCAGAGACCAACCATGTCCTCCAGGGTCCTGCTGGACCTTGGGCTCTGGCTTCCTTTGATGATGGACAATAACTTGTAAGCAGAGACCAACCATGTCCTCCAGGGTCCTGCTGGACCTTGGGCTCTGGCTTCCTTTGATGATGGACAATAACTTGTAAGCAGAGACCAACCATGTCCTCCAGGGTCTTGCTGGGCCTTGGGCTCTGGCTTCCTTTGATGATGGACAATAACTTGTAAGCAGAGACCAACCATTTCCTCTGGTTTTGGTCACTGTCTTATTACAGCAACAGAAAGCAAAGTAGACCAGGCTTCATAAACCTTTACTATACTTTGATTTTTCCTTTTTTATCTTTTATTGAAGTTCTGTGCATTTCATACATCACTTCTCAGTTCAATCCAAACTCATTTCCCCCTCCATGCCCCCCGCCCCTCCCAAGTTCATGCAGTCTGCCATACATGTCCTGTTTCCCCTTCTGAGTCTTTTCAAAGTTTTTCAAAGCAGAAGATTATTTTTTGGAGGGAAGAACTCTACTGCTTCAGCCAGTTCCCTGTCCCAGTTCTTTTGTTGTTGTTGTTCCCTCCAATCCGTATTGTTTCACCATATGCATTTATGTATGTCACACATTTACTAAAATCATGTCTTCTGAAAATAAACTACGTGTTATTTCCAAATCATATTTTGGGATCCACATTTTCACTTTTAATTTTATATTGCTCTAAAATATGCAAACATACCCTCCACCCTTGTACCCAAATTATAAATTTTGTAAAATTTGGTAAATTGATAGTAGATTAATTCTAGAGTCCATTAAGAGATTCACATTCTAAGAGCACAGTTGCTTTTAGATAAAGAGAAATATAATATGAATGTTACTCAGTTTGCCTTACTTGATGCTAGCATCCACAAATGAGGGATACCATTCATCGTTTTTCCTTTCTATTGAGTCTCTGACATACAGAAAATTGAGCCCTACTTTCTTTTTTTCCTCTTTTATTTGTTTATTTTTTAAGGGATTCTACAATATAATAACAGTTGTTTTCAGATAACATTGATGTTACTCAGTTTGCCATACAATTAGGTAATTGGTGCATTTTTTTGAAGTGAGCCAAATTATTAAGCATAAGCAATGAATGTAAGTAACATTCATGTAAAACCAATTTGCAAGTATCTATGTCCAAATTTTGAACAACCCAAGGTTCCCATAGTCCAGTTGGAGATGCTTGTATGCACAGGCATGTTGATCAATTAGGAGTCCAGTCTATATTGCTGTAGTCTCATGATTCACCCCAATTTCTCCGCAGCCCTTACATTCTACCATGCCTCCTCTTCCGCAATTTGTTCCCTAGGCTTTGGGAAAGGGGCACAAGTGGGTGAGAAGCAAAACAGTCTATTTTCTCTGGAGATGTCATTTTGGACTCTAGTCTGTTCAGGTTGTTTCCCTTCATGGGTTGACAGCTTATCCAGTGATACCTTTTTAGTCATACTAACAAAGCACAAGCAATTGGATGTACAGGCATTTAAGCAGTACTAATTATTATGGCAAGCTAAGCTGTGAGCATAGACACAGATGCTTGGATGGTATGCTAATCCACAAACTGTGGTTTCTCTATAAAGGGTGACAAGTTCTTATTGTGGCTTATAACATCTCCTAACCCCTAGAGGACATAAGCTTGTGGCATCCGCTGTGAGTTATTCCTCCAAGGAGAGAGCTAATAGCCAATTAGATTTGGGATATATATAGACACATGGCTGCCACTGTTGCACAGTATCTCCAGGCATTTGAGGTGTAGCTGATACTGACAGAGGAGTCTTGCTTGTCTCAAGGAGACCAATATTTTTCTGTATTGCTTTAGTGGCCTTTGGTAACACTTTCTGGCATTTCAGAGGCCAGTTGTACATTAGCAAGTGACATCTCATAACATTTTTTCATGCTCACACCAGGTCTTCGACAACAGGAGCCCTACTTTCTATTATAAGGAACCTTATAATATTTTTGCTTTCAAGGACAATAAGCATTTTAGATGTATTTATTTTTATTTTATATGAATAGGTGCTTGCCTATATGCATGTATGTGGATCATGTGTATGCTTGGTTATCAGGAGAAGCTAGAAGAGGGTGTCAGATCCTCTGGAGCTGGAGTTATAGACAGTTGTGAGCTGCCTGATATGGGTGCTTGGAACTGAACTCAGGTCCTCTGCAAGAGAAGCATGTGCTCTCAACCACTGAGCCATCTCTCCAGCCCCTCAACCCAAATCATAATGACTTAACCTTGATAAATGCCTCTGTAAATTATGAAGCTCCATGATAGTTAATGGCTTAAGAATGCAAACAAGGAAAGATAGTCACTTACCATCAGTAATGAGTCATGATCCAGCATAGTAATGGCAGTCCTAGAAAGTTAAATCAGAAAAAAAATTAACACATTGAGGAGTAAATCAAACTAGTTTTGTTCCTGTAAGATATAATTATGACGGTAGCAAAGCCTCCAAATTAACTGACATACATATTACTGAAATACATAAGCAATTATAGCAAGGTTTCAGGATACCAGATTAATATCCAAAGTCAATCACTTTTCTATATTTTACCAGTACATGATTGGAATTATCAACTAAAAACAATACTTAGACTAACAATAAAATATAAGCCCTGTAAAATAGGTCTGGGATTACCAGAGAAATGCAATTTTGATTTAAGATAGTGGAGTACGCCTTTAATCCCAGCACTCAGGAGGCAGAGGGAGGCAGATCTCTGTGGGTTCACAGCCACCGTGGTCTACGTAGCGAGCTCCAGGCCATCTGGGACTAAAGGGAGACCCTATCTCAGAAAAGGCCAAAAAGAAAAAAAAAAAGATATCAAATAGTACTTAAGTAGATTAGAGATAGTCTGTATTCATCTAACAGAAGGCTTAAAAGTTTTAAGCTGATAATTCTTCCTAATATCATCTGTAGTTTCAATATCATCTGAATTAAGATCCAGGAAAGAGCGTGTAGACACTGATACATTGGTTCTAGAACTCATTTGCAAAGGAAAAAGTCAGCATCATATGGATGGGATAATGGAGAAGTAGGAGGTAGAAGAAGAGGAAGAAAATGGGGAGGAAGAGGAAGAGGAAGAGGAAGGGGGCAGGAGGAAGAAGAGGAAGAGAAAATGGGGAAGAGGAAGAGGAGAAAATGGGGAAGAGGAAGAGGAGGAAGAGGAAGAAGAGGTAAAGTGGAGGAGGATAAAGAGGAGGAGGAAAGGGGAAAAAGGAAGAAAAAAAGAAAAAGAAGAGGAAGAGGAGGAGGAGGAGGAGGAGGAGGAGGAGGAGGAGGAGGAGGAGAAAAAGAAGTTGGTGTCTCCACTGTGATTAGTAACTTCCAAGGCTTTCTACCAGCCACTACAGGGTGTCAGGGAAGAGACAGCTCATTCTGTTGCCTGCAGCATCTTGCGGACTTCTCTATCTTTTAAGAACCCCAGTTTAGGCAAAACCACATCCGTGTTGCTGTCACAGAAAAGAACTTCAGGACAAGCCAGTATGAGGCAGAGTTGGAGTTTACATAAAGATGTTTTTATCAGAGATGTTAAGCATGAATGCTAAGAGAATGAGAGGCTCAGAGTGAGCATGCAGAGACTGGTGTGGATTTTCTGAGACACTAGTCTTTTCAGCAGTCATAAGGGACCCGGGTGGGCTTTCAGCTTTATAGCTCAGTGGTGGCTAGGGAAACTAATTGCTCTCACAGGATTTTTGAGGACAGCTGACAAGATTACAGTAGAAAAGGGAAAGCTGGGGCTGGAGAGATGGCTCAGTGGTTAAGGACGCAGAGTGCTCTTGCAGAGGACCCAGGTTCGATTCCCAGCACCCACATAGTCGCTAAGAACCATCTTTAACTCCAGTTCCAGTGGAATCTGAGACCCTCTTCTGACCTCCACTGCATTGCATGACACAGGTGCACAAACCTACATGCAGACAGTACACTCATACACATAAAATAATAATAATATTTTTTTTTAAAAAAAAGAAAAGAGTAAGCCGCAGGGAGGCCAAGAGGGCAGGGCGTTTTCACTGTGCAGAGTTCATAGCCTGTCTGACACTCTATGCAAAGAAATGAACCTGAAGTGGGAGCAGCCATACCAAGGGCTTCAGCCTGGTTTGAAGTGATTGTAACATTAAATATCTACATCAGAGAGAAATATTCTCCCCCTTCCAGCAACCTCTATGGCAAATGGGATTCTTCTTCTCAGCTGGCCAAAAGCTTCATCCAGACTCCAGGGCGAGGGCCTCTCTCCCTTCCCACATCACCGTAAGTCTGTCTTTCTTTCTTTCTTTCTTTCTTTCTTTCTTTCTTTCTTTCTTTCTTTCTTTCTTTCTTTCTCTTTCTTTCTTTCTCTCTTTCTCTCTCTCTCTCTCCTCTCTCCTCTCTCTCCTCTCTCTCTCTCTCTCTCCTTTCTTTTCTTTCCTGACGTCATTAAAGTACAATCATAAAAATAGTGTGGTATTGGTTAAAAATACAAGCAAGACAAAAATATCAAGGGAACTAAACAGAAATCCTAGAAACTGTCACACATCAATATAATAAAATCCAATAACATTTACAAAGGATGAAAGGTAATCCAATACAGAGTCTTTATCAACAATTGCTGGGGTTAAACTTAGCTTTCCAGATGCAAAAACATGAATCAAGAGAGAGATCTGAAATCATTCATAAGAAGTGATTCAAAACTAATAAATTTGAAAGAGGAATCTTCAAATTTGAGAAGAAAATACGTGAGAAAGTCTTAATTGAAATGGTGGTTTTCGGGCAAGGAGGGCTTTAGATTATCTGTACACCAAAGCACCAATGCATATGACAGGCGAAGTTAATACATTTCCAATAGTGATTTTTTTTAAATTTAAAATTATAATTTTTTTACTGTTGGACTGGAGAGATATGCTCAGCAGGTAAGAGCACTGGGCAGCTCTTGTAGAGGACCACCGGGTTTGGTCCCAACACCCACATGGTTCAGCTAACTAAACATCCATAACTCCAGTTCAGGGATCCAAAGCTGTTTCTTGGACCTCTGGGGAGCCAGATGGCATGTATACCGTTCCTTACCACCAATAAATACAATAAAATAAAATTGCAAAAAGAGAAAATGGAGCGATAAACATATGGCAATGACAAATAAGCACACGGAAAAGAGTTTACTTAGCATTAGGAACAAGCTAAGCAGCAGCCCTGCCACTGCCCCCATTAGAAAGGCTAAAATGGAGTACAGTAGGCATTCTCGCCACTGGCTCAGGGATGAACTAAGAAGCAGAATGTGAGAAAACCCAGAAGTCACCTACAAAGCCACAGTGATCTTGTCAGATGCATCCATCTTGCTGAGAGGTATTTAAATTTATAAGTGCACCAAGTTTGGTTGTATATATTCTTTAGGCAACTTCATTAAAAATTGCCCCCTTAAGTACTGGGCAACTATTGCCCTTCAAGTGGATTAATGTTTTTAAGTAGGGTACATTCACAATGTAAAGAAGAAAGAAATACATTCTCTAACCATGCCAGGATGAAATCTAAATACATATTACTAAATGAAGGAAGACAGTCTGACAAAAGCATTATCCTACATGAGTCCAGACACACGACAACCTGGGAAAGCCCAATCTGCAGGAACTGACAGAAGACACATGGTTTCCAACAAGAAGGGACAAGGATAGGAGTCTTGCACAGTAAAGTGATTCTACGTGCTGTCTTAATGGCAGACATCTCTCCTTAGTCCTTTGTCAAAACCCATAGAACTTTATATGGTAAAGTGTAAACTTTATTGTACAAAAACCTAAAAAAATCACTTAGGAGTTCAGGGGCTCCAAGAATATCCATATACAGGAAAAGGGACTATAACTGAACTAGGAAGGCAGGAGGAGATCTCACAAAGGAATTACAGTAAATGGTGTTAAGTTACTTTACGTACGATTGCATGTTGCAGGGTTAAAAGCCTAAAGCCCACAGAAGCACTCTAGTCTCATTGGTACAAATGTTTCCTGTGGGATATGTGTATGTGTTTCAAAGAGGGTGTGGGTGGGTGTTTCCTGTGGGGTGTATGTGTGTGTGCTTCCAATGGGGTGTGGGTGGGTGTTTCCAGTGGAATATGGGTGGGTGTTTCCTGCGGGACATTGGTTAATGACACTAATGTATTCTGGCACTGAGCAATTAAAGAAGTATAGGGAGGATGGTGGGGACCAGGCCTCTCCCTTTGGGAGGAGTTTAGAATGATTTTGGAAAGTCAGTGAGCGAGATTAAACACATCTGCAGATTCATGTTGAGCTTGAAAACAGATATGCAGGGCATACAAAGTAATATGTAGAGATGTGCTAAATACACTGCTAAACAGAGAGACATTTTCACATGATATTAAATAAAAGGGCCTAAAAGCAACAATATCTCAAAGTACATCTAATCCACTACTAACTTCTGACATAAACCATAGCTGTTTCCTGGAAGAAGGGCTGATTCTTGGACAGGACAAGAGATACACATGTGTATATTACCTTAGAGTGCCAGGAAGTATATTCTGAAATAAAACCAACTACGGTGAGGGTATAAATCAGAGGGGTACAGAAGCCAGCTTCTGGCTTCAGGTTGGGGGCTCCCAGTGTTCACACCTGGAAAAGCTTGAGGACATGGAAAAGGGAAACGAAATCAGGTCAAAATGTCCAAGAGGAACACAAACACTTTAAGAGGTAACCAAATGGGAATAGATCCAGTTTCCACATAGAAGTTCACCTAATTTAATAGATATATAAATTATATAGTCCTCTTTATATCCTTAAAGAGTACTCCCTGTTCCTTGGGAGAGTGCAGAGACTTCCTTCCACCAGTGTATTGTGGGAAGAGAGGAAAGAACAGGTCCACAGAGGAGAAGCCTGTTAATGATGCTTACTTAGAAAGGAAGCTGGGGAGTGCACAGAGCTTAGATCAGAGGATATCGCTGGACCACCTGAAACACAGGTAGGGGCCAGGGGTTCCAGGCAGTGGATTATTGGATAATTGAATTGTTGTCTTGTGTGGCTATGAGGGTGGAGTTGGCCAGCTAGCAGTTATAAAGGTGGGCTTGTTGCCACTGAGGGACTCCAGTGCTCAGAGCTTAGATCAGAGGATTTCACCAGATGGCCTGAAGCTAAGCAAGCTCGCTCCAAGCCCAACAAAAGAACTAGAGGAACAGGCTGGCAGGAAGCAGAGTGAGCACAGTGCTCAGCAGGGTACCAACTGGGTTGTTACCTACCTGGTTTTGGAGAACCTTCAGAACAGAAAGGGAAGAGTGAATCAGACTTCCAATATATAACCAAAACTGAAAGGCTGAAACCTAGACAAGTCAACACTCCATAAACAAAGAGAAAACAATGAAAGCATCTGAAGGAAGCAAGGAGAGGAAGCCTTCAACACAGTGAAGAAACATTTGAGATTCAAGTCAAGGGGCTGGAGAGATAGCCTAGCGGTTAAGAGCACCAACTGCTCTTGTAGAGGACCAGGGTTCGATCCCCAGCACCCATGTGGCAGCTGAGAACCGTCTTTAACTCCAGTTCTAAGGGAATCTGACACCCTCTTCTGACCTCTGAGGCATTGCACAGCATGGGTGCACAAACCTACATGCAGACAGTACATTAAAAAAGAAAGAAAGAAAGAAAGAGATTCAAGTCAAAATAAAAAAAAAAAAGAAAAGAAAAAAAGAAAAATCCCACATGCCAAAAACACAAAAAAAGATCACCTGGGAAAAGTTCAGAATAATTCCCCCAGAACTCTACCAGTCCTATAGAAGATTCCTACAATGAGATCTCCCTACAGGTAACTCAGGAGACAGATCTTAGAAGAACAATCACAGTCATATACATAGAAATCAAAGAATATAAAGAACAAGTCAGAGAACTAAGGAGAGAGAATGAAAAACTCAAGAAGGACCTAGGGAGAGAGGATGACAAACTTCAGAAATAATTAAAGGGAGAGAACGACAAACTCCAGAAACACTGAAAAGATCCCATGTTGAAATAAAAAGGAAACCAAACAGTGAAGCAAGGAGCTACAGGAAGAGATTGAAAAGCTTCAAAAAAGGATATAGGTGGAAACCAACTAAAGAACAACAGAATGAAATGGGAAAAAAAGAAATCGAACACTCATCCAATCAAGAGGAAAGGAATGGAAAAAGCCTCAGAAGCAGAATGGAGGAAGCAGAAAAAAAGAATATCAGACCTGGAAGATAACACAGAACAACTAAAAAGCTCAAGTAAAGATTATGAAAAATTTAAAAATACACAAAAGTGGTACAACCAGGAAATGTGGGACACTATGAAAAGATCAGGGGCTGGAGAGATAGCCTAGTGGTTAAGAACACTGACTGCTCTTGCAAAGGACCCGGGTTTGATCCCCAGCACCCACATGGTGGCTAAGAACAATCTGTAACTCCAATTCCAGGAGAACTCCAGTTCCAGGGGAATCTGAGACCCTCTTCTGACCTCCGCGGCATTGCACAACATGGGTGCACAAACCTACATGCAGACAGTACATTCATACACAAACAAAAATAAATTTAAAAAAAGAACTTAAAAAAAGAAAAAAGATCAAACTTCTGTATCATAGGGACAGAGAAAGGAGAAGAATCCCAAGAGAATGGTATTGATCAGATCTTCAACAGAATAATAGATGAAAATTTCCCCAAACTAAAAAAAGACAAATCCATACAAATACAAGAAGCACATAGAACTCCAAATAGACAAGATCAGAAAATAAATTCCCCACGCCATACCATCCATAAAGTGCTAGACGCCCAAATCAAAGACAAAATTCTGAAAGCCACAAGGGAAAAACAACAAGTTACTTATAAGGGGAAGCCATCAGAATTACAGCTGACTTCTCAGGACAAACTATGAAAGCAAGAAGAACGTGGAACAAAGTATTCCCAGTGTTAAAGGACTATGGATGTCAACCCAGGTTACTATACTCAGTAAAAATGTCCATTATAGTTGAAAGAGAAAGAAAAATCTTCCATGACATACCCAAAATGATAGAATACATGTCTGGAAAACCAACCCTTCAGAGAATACTTGAAGCAATTCAAAGGACAGAGGAGAGGAGCAACTATCCCCAGGCACCTAGAAAAAGAAATTAATAAAAGCATAACTGCAGAAGTAGAAATCTAGACCAAAAATGCAAATGGTTATGAGGTGAAAGGAAGCAAAACACATCTCTCAACACTAACCTTAAATATGAGTGGACTAAACACCCCAATGAAAAGACATAGACTGGGAGATTGGATTAGGAAACAGAACCCATCTACAGGCTGTCTACAAGAAACCCATCTTCCTCTCAAGAATAGGCACCAACTTAAGGTGAAAGGATGGAAAAAAAAAACCCAAGCAAATGGTACCAAAAAGCAAGAAGGAGTTGCTATTTTACTATCAGACAAAATAGACTTCAAAGTAAAATTAATCAGAAGAGACAGAGGGTCATTACATCTTTATCAAAGGAAAAATTAACCATGAAGTTTTCAAAATGATGAATATATATGCATCAAACTCTGGTGAACTGAACTTTATAAAGACAATTCCCCAAACTCAAGGTACAGATTAACCCCAACACACTCATAGTAGGGGACTTCAATACCCCACTGAGCCTTTTGGAGAAGTCAACTGGACAAAGAATTAACAGAGAGACATCTGAACTGAATGATATGATACACCAAATGGACCTCACATACATCTACCAAATCCCAGGGATTATACTTTCTATTCAGCACCCCATGGAACATTCTCTAAAATCTACCACATACTGGGATGCAGGAAAAACCTCAACAAATACAAAAAAAATTGAAATAATTCCATGCATTCTATCTGACCACAGTGTGATAAAGCTCATTATCAATACCAAGATAAGCCCCACTGTCTACAAGAACATGTGGGTACGAAACAACACACTCATGAATAATGAATGGGTCAAGAAAGAAATAAAAGCCTTCCTGGAGCTAAACAACAATGACAATACCACACAAAAAACCTATGGGATACTTTAAAAGCAGACCTAAGAGGAACGTTTATAGTGCTGGGTGTCCTACATTAAAAAAAAAAATAGAAACACAAATAAGATCTATAAATGCAGCCTAAAAACACTGAGAGGACAACAACAAGGAACCTTAAATGCAACAGATAGAGATAGAAATAACTAAAAAAAAAATTCCGAGCAGAAACCAATTGAATAGAACAATTAAAAATAACAATATATACAAACAAATCAATGAATCCAAAAGTTGGTTCTTGAAAGACATAAACAAGCTAGACAGACCTCTATCCCAGTAACCAAACCCAAAGAAAGAGCAACTCACAAAATTCATCGATGAAAGGGCAGAATAACACAACATGAAAAGATCCAGGACAATCATATGGAATACTTCAACAATATCTAACTACTAAGTTTGTCAAACCTAAGAAAATGGAGATGAATATCTGAAATCCTGGCCACCACAACTTAACCAAGAAGAGAATGACAGCTTAAACAGACCATAATATATGAAGAAATTGAAAACATAAGAAACTTCCCAATACTAACGAACGCCCAGGCCCCGAGGGTTCCACAGCAGAATTATATAAAACATTTAAAGAAGATACAAGCCATATTACTCAAACTTGTTCAGAAGGATGGAAGAAGAGGGAAATGTCCCCAATTCTACTTTTCTATGAAGCCAGCATCTCTAATACCAAAACCAGGAAAAGATACAACCAAAAAAGAATTAACACTATCTCATTAATGAACACAGATGCAAAAATTCTCAACAAAAATACTGCAACAGCAAACAGATCCACACCAATGATGTGATCATCCTCAGAACAAGTATGATTCATACCAGAGATGCAGGGATGGTCTCAACTATGAAAATCAATATAAATCATTAAAAACATAAATGGACTGAAAGACAAAAAAGCACACTGATGCATCGAAAAAGCCTCTCAATAAAATCCAGAATCCCTTCATGCTTAAGGTCCTAGAAGGAACTGGACCTGGAGGGGATCACTCCATATAATCAGTCAGCCAGCTTATTACAGAAAAACCCACAGTCAACATCCATCCTAAATGGAGAACAAAATAGAACGCATTCTACTTAAAGGTAGGAACTGTCGCCACTCCTCTATAATATATAGTGAATTTGATGTATTTCTTGTACGGGACAAAAGCCAAAAATGAAATTAGAGTACTAATTGGAAAAGAAGAAATCGAAAACTATCCCTTCGCAGTATGATATGATTCGTTTACCTAAGGGATGCGCTAAAAACTCTCACCAGAAACTCCCTACAATCAATAAGAGTTTCAGTTAAGTGGTGGAGATACAAATTAACTAGAAAAATCAGTAGCCTTTCTTTACTTCACAACAGCAAGTAACTTAAAAAGGAATACAAGTCCTTCCCATCACATAGCCTCAAAAAACAATAAAATAAAAAAAAAAAAAAACAAAAATTAAAAAAAAAAAAAAAAAAAAAAAAAAAAATAAAAATTTTAAACCCCTGAAGAAAGAAGAAATTGAAAGATGTCAGAAGCTTGGAAAGACTTCCCATGCTCTATGGATGGGAAAAAAATAATATGTAAAAAGATGCTATTCTAACACATATTGTCTAACAGATTCTACTGCAATCCCAACTATAAATCTCCAAGAGTTTCTTCACATCTTGGAAATTCCGGAAATTCCTTAATTTCATATGAAAAAACCAAAAGATGAATATGCTATAAGCAACCCCTGAGTCAAAAGAGGAAGATAACACAGGGCGACCTCGTCTTCTATACCCAGACTTTCTCTATCATTGCCTATCATTCTATAAATCACGCTTGGGACTGGCCACAAAAAACGATCTATTTAGATCCTTGGAAACCAAACTGCAAGAGTCCAAACGTGAGACCATATAATTTAGCCAGACCTCATCATTTTGACAAGGTGGCTAAGAAGAGCTACAATGAAGGAAAAGACAAGCATATCTTCAGGCACATTAGTGTTGCGAAAACTACGATCACCAGTTGTAGCAAGAATTAAAAATTAAACACCTACCTCTTGCCCGTACAATCAATAGAACTCCCATAAATGGATCAAAGCACTCAAATTGTCGAAACCCAAAACTCCTGAGTGATACGAAGTAAAAATATGGGCGCAAAACAGCTTACAAGACATAGGTGTTGGACAAAGACTTTTCTAATCAGACAGTAGCTGCACAGGTAATAAGGTTTGATTTAATGATCAATGGGGGCCTCTATGTAAACTCAAAGCTTTGTAAACAAAAGAAACAATCAAGGGTATTAGAGCAGAGAAACCCACACTTAGGTGGGAGGACACCTTCACTGTAGATACATCAGACAAAGC
>VZQC01001241.1:0-125702 GCA_009823505.1 Rhizomys pruinosus
TTGTGGCTTTAAGGATTTATGTGTCTGTTATCTGGGTGTCTAGCATTTTAAACTTATTGATGTTGGGTGTGAAGACGTGGCTTTCTTTTTGATCTTGTCTGTTTGGAGTTATTACTATGTAGCGTTCTGTTATTGGATTTGCGTTTCTCTACTTTGTAAGTTTGGGTGAGTTACTTCACTCATTAGTTATTCTGTTGAAAGAATCTGATCTCATTACCATTCATCTTAGGGAATTACTCTATCTCCTTCCTCTCTATTCCACTATAGATACGTCAAGGATTTCGATTCATTTCATATGTGTCCCAACCGTTCCTGGTGATGTATCCAACTTTATGTGTATTTTTTTAAATATTCTCATAATCTTACTGAGGTGTTATTGTTCTGTGTCTAATGTCATGTTCAGGTATCGATATTCTTATGCTTTGTTGCTGTCTTACCTCCATTCTGCTTCTGAGGCTTTTTTCATTCCTTTCTGTCTTGATTGGATGAGTGTTTGATTTCCTTCTATTCATTTTCTCTGCTGAATTCTTTAGTATTTCACGTTCCTTTGGAGCATTCTCAATCCCTTCCTGTAGCTCTTTGTTTCTGGTTGGTTTCCTTATTTTTTCAACATGGGATTTCTTTCGGTTTTCACTTCCTTCTAGGAGTTGCTCTCTCTCTAGTTCCTTATTTTTTTTTCTTTGGCTCTTTTCAAGACAGGGTCTCTCCATGTAGCCCCAGCTGTCCAACTTTGGAACCGACTCTGGTGTTAGACCAGGTTGTGCCTTGAACTCACAAAGATTCTTTGATTTGCATCTTTGATAATCTTTGTTACTTCTTTTATGTATGTTCACAATTTGTACTTTAGATATCTGTGTCCTGAGTCATCCCCCATGGGGATTCCAACTGTTGGAAGTATAGGAATATTCCACAGGGTCTGGCTAGAGCAGCTTTGGTGTTGCGGAATTATCCTCGCACCTTCTTCCCATATCGTAAAATTGTCCTTCTTTGTCTTTTCCTTGCGCATGATGGGCTTTCTTACTGCTGTATTCCAAGGGTGTAATACAGTTTTTTCACCGTGTTGTTGAAAAGACTGCTTGCTTCTCTCTACCATTCATATGCTGATTTTTTGTTTGAGTTTTTTCCTATTACTCCCTGCTTTGGTGTGATGGAGTGAGAATTGAAGGTTGACTCTATAACCTCTAGTAAGACGTTTCTTTTTTTTTTATTTTTTATTTTTATTTATTTTATTTTATGTGTATGAATGTACTGTTTTGCATAGGTCTGTTGCACCCCTGATCGGTGCAATGCCGCGGAGGTAGAAGAGGTCTCGGATCCCCTGGAAACTGGACGTTCTCCTGGAATTGGAGTTACAGACGGTTCTCAGCCGCCACTGTGGTGCGGGGATTGAACCCGGGTCCCTCTGCAAGAGCGTCGGCGCTCTAACCGCGATAGCCATCTCTCCAGCCACTTGAGACTTTCTATTGGAAGTCCAACTCACTCGTCCCTTACTTTCGATTTGAAAGCATTCTCCAAAGAATCCACTTGGGGAGCTGGAGAGATTGAGCCTAAGCGGTAAAAGGGAAGGACTCTACTTGCAGACGGAACCCAGGTTCGATCCCACAGTCACCCACAATCGCTGACGACAGAGCCAGTCTGAAACTCCGTTCAGCCAGAACCCTAGTTCACCTAAGGGGATCCAACACTCTCTCTGACCTCCGTTGGCATTGCACGACACAGGGTTGCACACACTGCATGCAGACGAGTACATCCATGCACATACAGAAATGAAACAAAAATAAAAAAATTTGAACAGAACTCCACATTTCGGACCACTCCTTCCTTTGAGTCCCTGTTGGCTGGGGGTAGTGTTAGCTCTTTTTGTCCACAACCCAGTAACCGCTGCTTTAATTGGTTTCAGGGGAAAATTCTCATGAAACAAAGATTCCAATTTTCAACAAAATGGTTATGGGTTATCTATTACTAAAAAAATAAAAAAAATTCATAAACATTTTAGATCTACATGCCTACGGTTACACTTTTAAACTAAAAGAGAATAGTGTTCTTCAGATAATAAATAAGAAACACTCCACAAAAACTAAATGAAACGGCCAGGTCTCTATTCAGCGATAGAATAAAGGTATAAACTCAAATCTTACAATAAAAATTCCCCAGATTAGCTTTCACAGAATAGATCTGAACTTTATATGTCAAACAGCCATTTTAGCTGAAATTTGTTAGAAAGGATACAAAGAGAGATGATTTTTGCCTATGATAGATTGTTATCCTTACAGGAATTGCTTAAAAACGTCCACCAGAAAAACCTCCTAGAAACGATTAACAGCTTCAGCAAAAGTCGGATACCAAAATTAACCTAAAAAATATGCCCTTCTCTTTACCCCAAGAATTCAAGTCTAACTTGAGAAACTAATTCAATAAGAACCATTAACCCACTCCCTCCATAGACCTCAAACAAAAAATAGCAAATATGAAAATACCTAGGAAAAAAATACTTAACTTTATCAAAGAACAAGATCTAAAAAAAATAAACCTTTTAAAGAAGACAATCGAATTTTGGAAAGTATCAATGAACCTCCATTACTCATTGATTGGAAAAATTAACATTGTAAAAGATGCGACCATTTTAACTGAATCTTTGTATAAGATTTATATTGAACTTCCACATCAACAATACCCCAAGAGTTTCTTCACAGCTTGGGAAAAAAAAAGTTCCTTAAATTCATTTGGAAAACACAAAAAGACCCTGAATAGCCCAAACAACCCCTGAGCAAAAAAGCTACACGAGGGGTACTCTTGAATAACCAGAATGCTTTCAAACCATATAACTAACAGGGCTAATAAGTCATATAAAACAGCTAACGTTACTGGCACTGCCTCAAAAACAGATCCTATGTGGCCCAATGGAAAAAAACTGAAGATCAAAATCTGAGCACAACAATTTCAAGCACTTCATATTGACAACGGGGGCCCAGAAGACACATAAAGGGAGAATATACAGCATCCTTCAGCAACGTGGTGTTGGCACAACATGATCACCAACTTGCGACGAATGAAATTAAAACCAACATACCCTCTCACCCTGTACATAAAGTTCCAACTCAGATCGGATTCAAAAGACGCTCAACAGTGAAACCCCAGAACTTGAAGGATGTAAAGAAGAAAAAGCTATCATCAGACAACTAACAAGACACAAGGCCATAGAAGAACTTCCCAAAATCAGAAACAATGAATACCAAAAGTTGACTGGAAAGGTTGTGGAAGGAAAAGTAAGAAAGAAAAAAATCTCCACTTGCTGCTGGGAAGTAAAATCGTAGAACCACCATGAAAAGCATGTGTGAGAACCTTAAAGAACTCAAAAATAACTTCCACCGATCCCAGCCATACCACTCCTATGGCAATGTCCCTCAAAGACTCACCCCACAGCAGAGATACATGCACAGCCATGTTTATTTAAGCTCGTGTTCACAATAGCAAGGACTGTGAACCAAAACCTAAATTGCCCCAACTGATGAGTGGATCAAGAGAAATGTTAGTAATGCTAACAATGGTTTCTATTCAGCAGTAAAGAAATATGACGACACATCATGAGCTTTGCAGGAAAATGGCTTGGAGCTAATAGAAGACATCATCGCTGCAGTGAAAACACAGTCCCAGACAAGAAAACAAACGATGAATGGTATCCCTTCATCAGTGGATGCTAGTGCCAAATTACCTAGTTAAAACTTCATGTGACATGCCCCCTTGAGCTTTTTGTCCAAAAGCAGCTTGGGGAGTTTAGTGCAATTGGAACAACTACACAACAACATAACAACAACAGAACAGACTGTCATCGAAGAACAAACCTTGAAACAGTGAACTTTTGCTCAAAACAGTCAACTTCAATCATGGAGGAATATTGAGAAGACGTGAAAAAGAGTATGAAAAAGCATTTTTGCAGATGCATGAGCTCTGGTTGGGTTGGGAGGAGGGGCACGGGTCATCTAGATTGATAAATTAAATAAAATAACATATAAATATAAACCATTAATAAGGTCACACTGATTAATTTCTTACATTTTATTGTTGTATCCCTGCCACTTAGTTGGCTGAAGCTGTTAAGTCGTTTCTTATGGATTTCTCTAATGAAGTAGATTTTCAGCATTCACCTTAAGTAAAATTAATCACTATCATCAGCATTATAAGAAGATTCATGCTGTGTTACTCCTCTTTCACATATTAGTACCTCTTAATTATTCCTTTCTTGCTTATTGCCCTAAGCACGTAGTTTCAAACACTCTATACTTGAAGAGGTATGGCTATGTCACATGGCAGCTCCTTGCCGAGTCTTCCCTACCTGTAAGAGGATGTTGTCTGTCATTTCCCCACTTGGGATGATAGTCCCTTAGGACTTAAAGCATGGAAGGATGGGATTTTGATAAGAAGCTTTTTCAAGCATCATTTGAGATGATGCTGTGGGTTTTTGTTCTTTCGTTCCATTTATGTGCCTTTGTGCTGTTTATTGATTTGATATGTTTGAACCATCCTACACTCTGGTATGAATCCAACAGTATCGGTCGGATGCGAATGGATCTTTGATGTGGGTCTGTATGTAGAATTTGCCAGTATCCTATGTATAGATTTTGGCACTGTGTTACACTTTAGATGGATAATGGCAAGTTCCCTTTAATGTCCCTTTTTATTGTTCTTGCACTGATTTTGGTATCATAGAGTGATGTGGTCTCATCAGAAGGAATTTGGGAGAATTCTCTCTGAAGTTGCTATTTCTGAACTCAGTTTCAGATATAATGGATTGTATGTCTTTTGTGAAAGTTTTAGTAGAATTCAGCCATAAAAAAGGCGGGCTTTCTTTTTTTAATTGGAGGTTCTTACTTACATCTTCAACTTTTTCATGTATTATGCGGTCCTGTTTAGAGCTGTGAGATTCTCTTCTTGGTTGAGCTTGATGGTAGATTCCCAGGATTTACAGATATTCATCCATTTCTTCTTAGGTTTTCAAATTGTTGTTAGAAGTATAAGTGGTCTAAATATTCCGTTATGAGGTTTCTGAGATCGTTCTTATCCTTTCTGTATTTGATATTAACCCTTTTCATCCATGGATTTGTATATATCTGTGAGTTCCATCCTGCTCTTCTTTTGGTTAAATTGGCTAGAGGCACTGTCTATCTAGTCTATTCTTTGTTGTTATTTCATTAATTTGTCCTCTGATTCTTGTTATTTCTTCCTGCGTAGTTGCGTTATAGGGTTATCTGTTTTGCCTCTCAAAGTGCTTTTTAGCTTTTTTTTTTTTTATGTTAGATCATTCACTTGTGTATCTATTCTGTTTTTCTAATGTGTAGGCTCCCTAGGGCTATAAAATTCCCTCTTAGGACTGCTTTTAAATTATTCCAAGGTTTTGTTGTGTTGTAATTTCATTTGTCATTAGTCTCCCGGAATGCTATTTATTCTTCATTATCTCATCCTTTGACCCATGTGTCATTATTCAGAGTGTGTCTGTTAGTTCTCCAGAAGTTCTTGTAGGGCAGTATTGCTTCATACTGGTTTTAGATGATGGCTTATACCTTCACTGTGGTCTGACTAGAATGCATGTAAATTCTCATCAATCTTTTTGATTTGCTGCGGTTTTTCGTTGACCAAGTCATTGTTGGTCGATTTTGGGAGATGTTCCAGTGGGGTGCTGAGCAGAAGTGTATTCTCTGTTATTAGGGTGGAATATTCGGTAGATGTCTCCTAGTTTGTCTTCCATTGCTGTGACAAAACACTCTGACAGACACCAATGACTTGGGAGGAAAGGGTTTATTTCAGCTTACCATCTCTCCCTGGGTCACAGTTCTCACTCAAGACGAAACTAACCAAGGCAAGAAAGCTCAGCGGCTAGCGAGAAACTGGCATGGCAGAGCGCTTGAGCCAAACGCATGAGAAGGAGATGCTATGCTTCACTGGCTTAGCTTCTATCGTGGCCTTATGCGCAGCCGCCTTTTATAAGGTACACATCACATCCTCTGCCCGAGTGAAGAAACACTACTCAATTGTGGGTGGCGCTCCCATAATGCCATATAACAAGCGAATTAATCATACTTTCAGAAATGTGGCACAAGGCCAAATCCAATGGCCCAATTCCCACCATTGAGACTCCCTTAACCCAGGTGGTGCAAGTTTGACACTAAAGCTGTCCAGCACACAGGTCCGTGAGGTCCATTGGTGTATCTATCGTTCAGTCACATAGTCCTCCTCTGTTTATTCTGTTTGGTAACGTGATTGCATATCACATAAGGGACTCAGTGGGGGTATTTTAGACAAGTCCCCTCTTATCTAGTTACTGGGTTTAGTAGTGTGACTTAATGGTCCTGGAGAATTGTCCTTATAAACAATTTGTTTCGGATGCACACCAGAAGTTTTGGGCATATATATTATATTGATGGAAATCTTATGGTGAATGTTCCTTCTTGAAAAAGTATGTAATAAGGCCTTCTTTGTCTCTTCTGATTTCTATTCTTTGAAGTCTGATTTTGATCTCGATATTCAAATACGCAACACACTGCTTTCTTTATGGTACCAGTTGCTTGCGAATATTTTTTTTCCTTCCCTTCACTTCTAATGGTGGTACCTATCCTTGAAGGTAATATGTGTTTTTTGTAGACAGCGTATCGATGGATTCTGTTTCTATCCAATCTTCATCATTATGATTTTTTGATTGGGGAAATTTAGTCTATAATTTTAAAGTCTATGTATGAAAGGTTGTGTCCTTACCTTTGGCCTTGTTATCCCATTTCTGCGGTTTGGTTATAGGTTTTACTCTGCGTTATGCTTTTATTTGATTTCTCTTATTCGTGAGTATGAGCGTGGTTGCCCTTTTTCTTGTTCTAGTTGCTTACAGCTTCTCTGAAGCAACTTGACCTCATCTTGAAGGGTTGTGTTTTGGACATGTTATTCTTTCAACTGTTTATGTCATGGAAGATTTTTCTCTCTTCCTCAACTATAACGACATTTTGCTGGGTATTAACCTGGGTTGGCATTCTTTGTCTTTTAACCACTTGGAATGCTTTGCTCCAAGTTCTTCTTGCTTTCCTAGTTTCTTTTGCACTGAGAATCAGTTATATTCTGATAGGGTTTCCCATTATAGGTCACTTGTTATTTTTCTCTTGTGAGCTTTAAGGATTTGTGTTTGTTTTGGGTGTCTAGGATTTTAACTATGATATGTGGTTTGAGAATTTCTTTTCTGATCTTGTCTTTTGGAGTTCTATGTTACTTCTTGAGTTTGTATTGGTTTGTCTTTTTTTTTTTTTTTAGTTTGGGGAAGTTTTCATTCTGATTATTCTGTTGAAGATCTGATCAATACCATTCTCTGGGATTCTTCTCCTTCTATATCTCCTATATGATGAGGTATTTGATCTTTTTTCGTAGTGTCCCACAGTTCCTAGGTGTTCCACTTTTGTGTATTTTTTAAATTTTTTCATAATCTTTACTTGAGGTTTTTAGTTTTGTGTTATCTTCCAGGTCTGATATTCTTTGTTCTGCTTCCTCCCTCTGCTTTTGAGGCTTTTTCCATTCCTTTCTCTTGATGGATGAGTGTTTGATTTCCTTTTTCATTTCAGGCTCTCTGATTTCTTTAGTATTTCCTACTTCTTTTGGAGTTTCTCAGTCTTTCTTCCTGTAGCTCATTGCTTCGCTGGTTGGTTTCTTATTTCAGCATGGGATCTTTCATTGTTTCCAGTTCCTTCTGGAGTTTTTCCTTCTTCTCTCTAGGTCCTTCCTTGAGTTCTTCATTCTCTTTCTAGTTTTGATTGCTCTTTATAATTTGTAGTTCTTTAAATATGTTCCCAATTGTGTTTCTGATATCTTTGTTCTGGGCATCCCCAGGGGATCCCACTGTAGGATCTTCCATGGGTTGGTGAGCTTGATGCGGATTATCCTAGCCCTTTCCCAGTGTTGTCTCTTCTTTCGTGTTCCTGGCATATGGTTTACTCCTTGCCTGTATTCCAATGTGAGTCCTAAATGCCTTTCACACTGTTGCTTGAAGGCTGCTTTGCTTGTCTCCTTCAAATGCCTTCATAATCCCAGTTGTCGGGGTGGGTGGCTCTTTTCCCAAGCCCGTCCTGTCGCTGTCAGAGGTCCTGGAGATCCCATCAGCACTGCTCAAGCTACATACACAGGCACCACCTTTTATAAAGCTAGAGGAAGGGACTCCACCCCCACAGCCAGAAAAGCCAATTACAGCCAAAGCACAACTTGAATTAACGGGATAATCTATATTAAATCAAATCAACAGTCAGCTTGCCTGAAGACACCAGCTGCTGACCCTACCTACCTGCGCTTGCTTCAGCTGTGTCTAGGAGCTGAGTTCAGATCTCCGAGTCACCAACCCTACCTTTTATACACACTGGAGGATAAACTCCGCCCCACAGCCACAAAGGCCAATTAACAAAACAAATGGATTAATGGATCATTAATTAAATCAATTCAACATCATCCTTGCTCGAACATCCAGCTGCTGCCTACCTACCTGTGCTTGCCTCGCTGGTCTCAGGATGAGATCTCCCATGGGCCTTTCTTTACACCAACACCAAGCAACTGTTGTAAGGAATTCAAGAGCGCCACTTCCCACTCACAATTAACGCCCCCCAATAAGAAATACAATACCTAGGAACAACCTAACCAAAGACACCAAAGATCTCTACAACAAAAATTTAAACCCTTAAAGAAGAAAATTGAGAGCAAAGACATCAGAAGATGAGAAACCACCAGCTCATGGATTGGGAAAATTAAACATTGCTAGAAAAAGGTCCATTCTACCCAAACTCTGTATAGATTTAACAAAATCCCAATTTAAAATCCCAAGAGTTCTAAACAGCTTGGGGAAAAAAAAATACACTAAAACATTCGAAGAAGAAAAAAAAAAAGACCCTACGAATAGCCAAAAAGATAACCTTGAGTGAAAAGAGCAATACAGGGGGATCTCTTACCCAGACATTCAACTATACTCACCGGGCCTATAGTCCTAAGACAGCCATGGTACTGGCACAAAAACAGACCTGTTGACCAATGAACAAATGAAGTATCCAAACTTGAGCACATACAATTCAGCCATCTTCATATTTGCACCCAGGGGTTCAAAAGACGAGCAAATGGAGCAAACGACGATCTCAGCAAGTAGTTGTTTGGAAAACTGGCCCATCAACACTTGTCGAAGTAAATAAAATAAACCCCTACTCTCTCGCCCTGTTAACCATAAGGTCAAACTCCAGACTTGGGTTAAAAGACCTCAAATGAAACCTGAAACTCTGAGGTGGTAGATAGAAGAAAAAAGTTTGTAGCACAATCTACAAGACAATAGGTGTAGGAAAAGATTTTTTTCTAAAAACAGACAGCAGCGCACAAGAATTAAGTGTCAACAATTGACACAATGGACCTCATTAAACTCAAAAGCTTCTGTACATCAAAAAAAAACAATCAAGGAAGGAAGAGGAATCCCCAGTGTGGGAGAAACTCTTCACCACAGAAACATCGACAACAGGCATTGATTCCAGAGTAATAAACTACTCAAAAAAACAGAAGGAAAAAAAATAAATGTTCCCTCTTCAATAGATGGATAACAGAGCTTTACAATGAGGAATTCGAGATGGTGAGAAACACCTTAAGAAGTGTTCAACTATCACTAATCATAAGAAAATTGCAACTCAAAACCACTTTAAGATCTATCTACCTCGAATAAGACTAGTTAGGTTTAGAAGGAAAACGAATAGTTACACAATTGCTGGAGAGGTTGTGGGAAAGAGGAAACACTTTCATCCATTGTCTGTGGGAATGGTAAATATGCAGCTCACTATGAACAAGCAGTTTGCGACGACCCTTGGAAGACTCAGGAATGAAACTTGCCACTGACCCAGCCATACCACTCCTAGGAATCATTGTCCCTCAGACTCACCCACCTCAGAGATACCATACACGAGCCATGTCTTTTTACGCTCTCTTCACATAGCAAGGACTGAATCCAACCAACCTCAAAGGCCCACTAACTGATGAGTGGATAGAGAAACAATGTAGGACATTACACAATGGAGTCTATGCGAGCAGGTAAAGAAGAATGACATCATATAGCTTGCAGGAAAAATGGCTGGAGGGTAGCAAAGACACATTATCTGAGTAAAGTAAACAACGCGATGGTCACCCGATGAAAAAAAAAAACAACGATGAATGGAATCTTCCACATACTGTGGATGCTTATTACCAATATACCTACTTGTAAAGTAGTTTTTTTGATAACCCCTTAGTGCTTTGTCCAAGCGTTGGGGGTGTTGATATTGGAAAAACACCACTAAGAACAGAAAGATGCATTCAAGAACTGACTGACACAGTGAACTTCTGCTTAACAGTCAACGTCTACATGGAGAATATCGTGAAAGTACTGAGAAAGAGATGAAAAAGCGTGTTTGGCAGAATACATAGCCTTGGTGGGGTGGTGAGGCTAGGGTGGAAAAAACCGAGAACACGGGCTTAGATTGATTAATCTTATACAAACATATACTATATTTAAAAAACATTACAATCACTTCCACTATGATAATAAAGATAATTGGGGATAGGGAGATGGCTCAGCAGTTTAGAGAATTGGTTGCTCTTCCAGAGAACCTGGGTTAGGTTTCCAGCACCCAAATTGGGGCTAGTAACCATCCAAAACTCCAGTTCCAGGGGATCTAACAACCTCTTCTGAACTCTGTGGGCATTGCATGACATGGGTGCACTTACATACATGCAAGTGATACACTCATACACATAAACTAAAAATAATAAAACATTTAAGAATAAAGGTAGTTATATAAAATTTATGCTATTTAAGCTTGTCAGTTTAAGCCTCAATGTAAAAAAAGAAATAAAAAAAACCAAGGCAATTCCAAAAATTACTAGCTCCACTTAACATTTTCTAGTAAGAGGGAATTAGATGAAGCCCTAGACAAGCAATTTAAAGAATGATCATAAATGTGTTCAAGATAATCAAGGAGGATACAAACCCCCAAATGAATGAATGAAGAATGAATGAATTCCAAGAAAGGATAGACAGCTGCCTGAAACAAGGAATCAATATAGAATATGAAAGTGGCAGTCAATAAGCAAATACTGAAGAAAAAACAAACTGTAAATGAAAAATTCAATAAGTCAAATAAAAACTCAGCGGAGAGCCTCACCAATATACTAAATCTAAGGAAGGATGGACTATCATAACTTCCTGATAAGGTAGAGGAATTTAAATATTCAGAGCAAAAAAAAAATAAGGTACAAACAATGTTCATGATCTCTAGACACTCTGAAAAGGCCAAATATAAGAATAATGAAGCCGGGTGTGGTGGTGCATGCCTTTAATCCCAATACTCAGGAGGCAGTGGCAGGTGGGTCTCTATGAGCTCAAGGCCAATCTGGTCTACATAGCAAGGTCCAGGACAGCTGGGACTAAAGGGAGACCTTGTCTCAAAAAGAGCCCCCCCCCAAAAAATGAGAATTTCTTTGTTTTTTATTTTTTATTTTTTTATTTATTTCCGTATGTATATGAATGTACTGTCTGTATGCAAGTTTGTGCACCCATAACGTGCAATGCCGCGGAGGTCAGAAGAGGGTGTCGGACTCCCCTGGAACTGGAGTTCTCCTGGAATTGGAGTTTCAGACGGTTCTCAGCCACCATGTGGGTGCTGGGGATCGAACCCGGGTCCTCTGCAAGAGCGGTCAGCGCTCTCAACCGCTAGGCCATCTCTCCAGCCCGAGAATTTCTTGTTAAAGGTTTAGAAAACATTTCCAATGAAACCATAGTGGGAAAAAAATTCACATGTGTGGGGAAGAGCTGCCCATCTAGATACAGGAGGCATTTAGAACACCAAACAGACAACATTAGAGAAGCTTTCCATGTCATATTATAGTGAAGACAGTAAGTATACAAAGCAAAATATATAGAAAGCCGTAAGAAACACCAAGTTACATATAAAGGTGAACTAAATTAACAGCAGATTTCTGAACAGTAAAATTGAAAGTCAGGGGGTTTAGAATTATGTATTCCACTTCTGAAAAGCCACAGCTGCCAACTCTATCCCAGCAGAACCACCTGTGATGATTGAAGGAGAAAGAAAAACCTTCGGTGATAAAAGCAAGCTAATGGAATTCATGACAACCGAGCCAGCTTACTACAAGGAAAACTGTGGACTGAAGAGAAAGATAAATGCGTCAATGAGGGTACAGTAAAGAACAAGCCATGATAAAATAGCAGTTATGAAGATGAGAAGTCAGAAAACAATAAGCATCACACATCCAACAAAATGACAGCAACTAATATACATCGTTCAATAATAACTGAATATTAATAGATAAATTCCCTAATGAAAAATACAGACTAGAAGATTGGATAAAAAAAAAAAAACAAGACCCCCCCCCCAAAAAAAAACAAGATCCATCTATTGGTTGCCTCCAAGAAGGGCACTTCATCATCAAACAAAGACTTAGGGTAAAAGGATGGAAATAGGTATTCTAAGCATATGGAAGTAGGAAATAAGCAGTGTCAGTATTCTACTATATGACAAAATAGACTTCAAGCCAAAACTAGCAAAAAGAATAAGTGTAATTTCCAAAATGATTAAGGAACGATCCACAAAGAGGACGTTACAATTCTAAAAAGATACACACTGGAAATGGGTATATCCAATTTTATAAACAAATACTACTAAATGTAAAGACACAGACTAACTAAAATACAGTAACAGTGAAGGGCATAAAACACTCTTCTCACCAAAACGTGAACAGAGAAACATCGGAGTTAAATTATATTTTAGAGCAAGTATACCTAACAGATAGCTCCAGAATATTCCACACAAACACCGGAGAATATACAATCTACTCAGCAGCACACAGAAATTTTCTACAATAGATAATATAATAGGACACAAAACAACTCTTAACACATTTTGGAAAACTGAAACAATTTCTTATATTTTGTCTTACCACAGCAGAATAACATTAGAAATCAACAACAAGGGCAATTATAGAACAAACATAAACTCACAGACATTGAACAGGACTAGTGTCTTGTTAAATGAAAAGATCAGGCCAGGTGTGGTGGCGCACAACTTTAATCCTAGCACTTGGGAGACAGAGGCAGGTGGATCTTTGTGAGTTCAAGGCCAGCCTGGTCTACAGAGTAAGTTCCAGGAGAGCTGGGACTACAGGGAGACCCCGTCTCGAAAAAACCAAAAAAGAAAAAAGAAAAAAAAAAAAAGATCAGTAAGGAAAAATTCCTAAAACTGAATAAAAATAAAGACACACAACAAATAAAAATCTATGAAATACAATGAAAACGTGTTTTAGCTACAAGTGTATTTAATAAAAAAAATCAGAGGAGAAAAGAGAACTCTTTTTTTATTTTTTTAAAGTCCTTTCAACACAGGGTCTCCCTGTAGCCCCAGCTGTCCTGGAACAAGCTCTGTAGACCAGGCTGGCCTTGAACTCACAAAGATCTGCCTGCCTCTGTCTCCCAAGTGCTAGGATTAAAGGTGTGCACCATCACACCTGGCTGAAAAGAGAACTCTTATTAATTTCTGGCAGGAGTGCAAATTGATGCACTATGGAAATCAGTGTGGAGATTCCTCAAAAAAATTGATGTAATATTTGATTCAGCCATACCACTCTTGGTCATAGACCCTAAAGACTCTATCCCCTACTACAGAAATATCTGTTCATCTGTGGTCATTGCTGTTTTTTTCATAATAGCCAGGAATTACAAACAACCTGGATGTCCATCAACTGATGAATGGATAATGAGCTTTTTTTTTTGCTCTTTTCAAGATAGGGTCTCCCTGTAGTCCCAGCTGTCCTGGAACTCACTCTGTAGACCAGGCTGGCCTTGAACTCACAGAGATCCGCCTGCCTCTGCCTCCCAAGTGCTAGGATTAAAGGCGTGCCCCATCACTCCTGGCTTTTTTTTAATTTTCTTTTTTAGCTTTTAAAATTATGAAATTCACAGGTAAATGAATGGGACAGGAAATAATCATCCTGAATGAGGTAATACAGACCCAGAAAGACAAGCATCACAGGTTCTTTCTCATAGCTGGAAATCTTAGATATGCATGTTTCAATGTGAAAAATCCAAAGAGGTCAAGAAACTAATAAACAGCCATGAGGATAGGAGAAGGCATCCTGGGAGGAGGGAAAGAAAACAGAAAACAGAGGAAGGAGGGGAAATAACAGAATAGGAAGGTTAAATGGGGTGGGAAATGGGAGTGTAGGGCAGAGAGGGAATATGGGTGGATAACTAACACTAAAGACCTTTGGAAAAAAAAAACCGGGGCTAGAGAGATGGCCTAGCGGTTAAGAGAGCCGACTGCTCTTACAGAGGACCCGGGTTTGATCCCCAGCACCCACATGGCGGCTGAGAACCATCCATAACTCCAATTCCAGGAGAACTCCAGTTCCAGGGGAATCCGACACCCTCTTCTGACCTCCGCGGCATTGCACGACACGGGTGCACAGACCTACATGCAGACAGTACATTCATACACATAAATAAATACATAAAGTATAAAAAAATTAAAAAAAAAGAAAAAGCATGGAAATCTACCACTATAGAAGTTACTTAAAGTATATACAGATACATTATAAAAAGAGATTGAAAAGAGTTACTTTATAACAGGGGGACATTGCACCTACCAGACACTATAGTCTAGCAAAGTAAATGCCCAATGCTGAGAATGGACTTCTTCGAAGCTGTTGACCCGGGGTCCCATAGATCTTCAAACAATACTGACCATTGACCTTGCTCTTGGTTACACACCAGAACTTCATGGTTAAGACACTATTGCTGAAGACACTTACATAAATTAGCTGAAGAACAAACAAGGAGAAATCAAGATGGTACTGACCTCAAAGTCTGTCTCTACTGGCCAGCTTTCATAGTGCTGGAAGGTACTGTGCAAGCTACAGGAAGACAAAAGTAATTATCAGTGTTTACTGGCTATGAATTCTGTGAGCTACAACTGGCCTGGAAAGATATGCCCACCTGTACAATAGTGGAATGAGTATTAATAGGAGTAACCAACTTCTTTCTGATTGGATTTAAGGTCTGTTTCAGAGGATGGAGTCCATACCTGACATGATATCAGGCCTACAAATCTGAGATTAATACATCTCTCAATTTGCAATAGAAACACTTCCTTATACAGTGAATAGTGATTAACACAAAGAAGCACAACTGGCTAATGTGTGGAGAGTGAGAAGCTGCAGTGCGCTAATTCCTGCATAGGACACTTATATCAAACTTCTGCCTCCTAAGGCTCAGGGCAATTCATTAATTTCTTTTTTTCTTTATTTAATTGATTTTGTGAGTTTTATACCTCTTGATGATCATATTTAGACCCTCTCCTTATCTGCATCCCTCATGTAGGCCCTCTGATGGATTTCATGTCTGGAATCAAGTTTGTGTCCCCAAATGTCCTTTGGTGTAGGTCTAGCAACTGGACCTCTCCAGCCATGTGCATTTGGCTGTTTACAGTACCACATATGAGTTCCTTCCCATTGAGTGGACCTTAGTATGATTACATAGCTGTTGATTACCTCAAGATGAAAGTGCCACTACTGTCAGTAGAGATTATTTTCTGAGCCACTTATATATGTGCAAGCAAAACACTCATGCACATAGAATAATAAATAATAAATAAAATATTCAAAACCCTACTGAAATTATACATTATATGTAATCATATAGATATAGAGCGTGTGTGTGTATTGTGTGTCACACTATATGTATATAGTGCATGTGTATTGCAGAAGGTTATATAACAAAAAACATAGGGCCAGGCAAGGGAAACCTCCCTTCAAGTTGTTGGTCAGGATAATCTAAGAGACTCCCAAAATAGCAGGCCATTGCCACAGCCTTTGATCTCCTCCCAGAAGTTGAAGGTAAGATCCCATTGCTGAAGACAGGACACTGGATTTGGAGTAATTGAGCTGGAACTGACTTGGAAGCCTCTTCCCTGAATCCCATAGATTCAGAAGGTACTATACAAACTGCCAAGGGAGAAAACCAATCAATGATTCCATCCAGCTCAAAAATCTGTAGACTTTAGAGAACTATAGAGGACACTAAATGGCTCAGAAAATAATCTCTACTGACAATAGTGGTACTTTTTTCTTGAGGTAATTAACAGCTATCTAATTGGACTTAAGGCACACTCAATGGGAAAGAACTCATATGTGGTACTGTAAACAGCCAAATACACATGACTGAAGAGGTTATAGATCTAAGAGAAAAACCTACTTTTGCCAAATCCCTAGACCAGCATACCTGAAGAACTCTGTCATTGTTCGTCTCTGTGTTCCAGGCTTTACAGTGGGAGCCATAGACACTAAACTGGGTAACTTAAGTTCAATGAATTTAACTGGATCCCAGAGTGACAAGGACAGAGTTACAGCACTCGGTTGTCAAAGGTAAGGTGAGCATGTTTACTGGGATGGACAAAAAAAAGCAAAGCAATGATTCTAATGGACTGACTCATAGACATATGTGCTGACTAAGTAATGATGGTGCTTCCAGAAGTGAAATATATAGGAAGCCTACTAAACTCTCCTTCAATCTTTATAAACAGAAAAATCCCAGATCAAATGAATACAAGGAAACCACAGCAAGAAAGAATCATGACTTTTCAACCATTTCCAGACTTGAGTTAGTTTACATATTCAGAAACCCAGGAATGAAGGACACACCATGTGTTCTTGAGGACTGACTCTGCTACACTACTCAAAAGTTTTATTTTTAATCTTTCTTCCATTTTCTCCCAAAGGGACAGAAAACCATGGTAATTGCATTGGGGACCAGAACTTTTAGGGCTCTATTGGACACTGGTCCCAAGTAAGATGCTTCAAAACAGCATTTGGCCTTCCAGTCAAAGCAAGGGACTATGGAGTTCAGCTGACCAATTAAGTTTTATCCAAAGTCTGATTCAAAGTCGGTCCAATGTGTCCCTGTACTCATCCTGTGTTTATTTTCCCAGTCCCATAATCTATAATTAGAATAAAAATACATACAAGTTAGCAGAATCCCCAGATTGGTTCCCTGTTTATGGAGTGAAGGGTACTATGGTTGGAAAGCCAAACAGAAGTCATTAGAGTTGCCTCCATGAGGGAAAATAGTGAATCCCAAACATGGGATGTTCCTGGAGGAATTGCAAAAGACTTTAAAGATGCAGGGGTGGTGGGTCTTACCATATCTTCATTTAATATTCCTCCATTCCCTATGCAAAAGATGGGTGTACCTCCCAGAATCACAGTTCATTATTATAAAAAATTTTTTATTAATTTTATTTATTTCTGTATGTGTATGAATGTACTGTCTGCATGCAAGTTTGTGCACCCGTCATGCAATGCCGCGGAGGTCAGAGGAGGGTGTCGGATTCCCCTGGAACTGGAGTTTCAGACGGCTCTCGGCCGCCATGTGGGTGCTGGGGATCGAATCCGGGTCCTCTGCAAGAGCGTTGGCACTCCTAACCGCTAGGCCATCTCTCCAGCCCCTCATTATTATAAACTTAATTAAGAATTAACTCCGGGCTGGAGAGATGGCCTAGCGGTTGAGAGTGCCGATTGCTCTTACAGAGGACCCAGGTTCGATCCCCAACACCCACATGGCAGCTAAGAACAGTCTTTAACTCCAGTTCCAGGGGAATCCAACATCCTCTTCTGACTTCCACGGCATTGCATGACACGGGTGCACAAACCTACATGCAGACAGTACATTCATACACATAAAAAATAAATAAAATTAAAAAAAATTAACTCTAATTGCAGGTGCTGTACAAGAAGTAGTTTCCTTCTTGGGTAGATGAACACATTTCCTAGTATTTAGGAAGTAGTTTTTTTATTTAGCTTTTTCCTCTGTACTGGCTATAAGGTCCACCTGAGCAATTTGCTTTCAGTTGGCAAGGCTGGCACTCACATAACTCAAGCATATACTGATTCTCCAGCACCATGTCATAACTTTGTTCAAAGGGATCTCGATCTCCTGTTTATTTCACAAGGTGTCACACTAGTCCATTATACTGATGACATTATGCTGATGGACTTAGTAATCAGAAGATAGAAACTCTAGATTTATTAGTAAAGTATATGTGGATCAGTGGAAGGGAAACAAATCCAACCAAAATTTAAAAGCTTTCTGCTTCCGTAAAATTTCTAGTAGTCCAGTGAGGTGGGACATGCCGAGATGTCCCTTCTACGTTAAAGGATACACTGTTGTAACTGGCCTCTACTACCACCAAGGAAGAGGCATAACCCTTAGTAGGCTTGTTTAGATTTTAGAGGCAGCACATTACTGATTTGGGGTGTTACTCTGACCCCATATACCAAGGGACTCAAAACTTGCTTGTTTGTGTGTGTGTGTGTGTGTATGTGTGTGTGTGTGTGTGTGTGTGTGTGTGAGAGAGAGAGAGAGAGAGAGAGAGAGAGAGAGAGAGAAGAGAAATGTGTTGCCCATGTTCTTGTGTGTGCACATGTGTGTAGTGGCTAGAGCATAGCACTGGGGTTACAGATGTGTATCCCCAACCTTCTACAAGGGTGCTGGGGATCTGAGCTCAGGTCCACATGCTTATGTGGCAACCACTTTACTGATGGAGCCATCTCCCCAGCCACAATTTGCTAGTTTTGAGTGGGGCCTAGAAAATGAGATGGTTCTATAACAGGTCCAGGCTTCTGCTCAGGCTGCTCTGCATTTGAGACAAGTGATCCCACAGACCCAATACGATGCAAGGTGCCAATGGCAGATAAAGTTCTATCTGGAGCCTTTAGTAGGCTCCAAATGAATCACAACAGATGACCTTGGGATTTGGAACAAGACCTTTCATCTTATTCACAGTTATTCTTCCTTTGAAAGACAATTCTTGGCTATTGATGGGCCTTAGTATAAATTGAACATTTGACTTGGGCCACCAAATTACAATGCAACCTGAGCCGTTCATCACAAACTGGGTGTTATCTGATCCACCAAGCCATAACATTAAATGTGCATAGCAGAAGTCCATGAAAGTGGAATAAATGTCCTAGCAGCCCCTAAAGACACAAGCAAATTACATGATCAATGCTTCAAGTGCCCGTGATTCCTGCTCCTGTTACAATGCCTCCTCTCCCCAAGCATGCATGTGTGGCCTCATAGGGTGCTCCCTATGCCTGAAAGCAAAGACTGTGCCCTAACTTACAAGCACTTCTTCTTGATATTCAGGCACCATCCAGAAGTGTACAGCATTACAGACCCTTTCTGGGAGATCCCTGAAGGAGAATAGTGAAGGGAATCTACAGAGTGGGCAGAACTTCAGGTAGTGCACATACTTATACATTTTGCTTTGAAGGATGTGCAATTATTGATTCATGGGCTATAGCTGATAGTTTGGCTGGATGGTCATGGACTTGGAAGGAGCATGATTGCGACATGGTGAGAAGGACTTTTGGGAAGAGGAATGCGGACAGAACTCTCTCAGTGGGCAAAGACTGTGAAGACATTTTTGTCACCAAAAGTGACCTCGGCAAAGAACTTCAATAGTCAAGTACATAGAATGACCTGGTCTGTGAATATTTGAGGCATGTGCACTAGTGAAGCTACATTATGCCGATGCTTACATAAAAACGTCCAGTCAAGAGTGAACCTGAAATGTGGAGAACTTGTCCTTCAGATTTCTCTCAGACCTATTTTCTTAAATAAGGGCTCACTCACTTTTATTGAAACGGTATCTTCATCATGAAAGATAAAGTGAAAGGCAGAGGATTTGTATTCTCAGAAGATTATGTCCCTTCTGACAAATACTGACCTAGAAAACCACATACACGACAGCAAACAGATATTACCAATTTAATCCCTGTTGTTCGTGTCACAAATGAGATAGCATTAATATCGTCCTTGTTTTCAGTGATTATTCTGCATGGTCTGTAGTGCTTTCTTGAATAGACAAAACATCCACACATACATTCATACATTGGTTTTGGGTCACGGGGAAGGAAGGGCCATGAAGAATTAAACCTACATGTTTGGGGAGGAACTCAAGGCCTAGTAGGCTTGTTTAAATGTGAATGAGCTAAGGTAAGATGAACTTTTTGGTTGCACGGTTAAGTCATTTTTTCAGAGTATGTTCATATTATAGAAGTTGTTACTACAGATAGTAGTTAGCTTCTTTCCCAGCCCATCTCCATCACTGCCCAATGGACCCATGAATCAGGTGGCCATGGTGGTAGGATGGAAATTCTGTATGGGCTCAGCAACATGGACTTCCAATCACCATGGCTGACCCTGTTAGGGTTGCTGCTGAGTGCCAATTCTGCTATCTGCCGAGACTAACACTGACTTCCTAATATAGTACCATTCCCCCACAGTTGATCAGCTGCTTGCCCCATTGTTTACTCTGAACCACTTCTACCTCAGAAAGTGCAGTGCTTTATCCTTACTACAAGAGATGCTTGCTCTCAGTATGTATTTGCACTTTTTGCATGTAATGCTTCTCCCAAAACTATTGTCTTAGTCACTTTTTTGTTGCTGTGATAAAACACCATGATTAACAGAACTTATAAAGGGAAGAGTTTGAACTTTCAGTTCCAGAGGAATCAGAGTCTGTCATGGTGAGGAGGCATGGTGGCAAGGGGTGGCTGCAGCAGAGAGAGGCACACTCACATCTTCAAGCAGGCACAGGAAGCAGAGAGAGACTAGAAATCTGGCAAAGGTTAAGAACTTTCAAAACCCAACCCCAGTGAAACACTTCCTCCAGCAAGGCCATAGCTCCAAAAGCTGCCAAGTGGGAAGAAGATGTCCAAATACCATCCACGTATTTACAGAATGTGTTATCCACTAGCATGGTGTTTCACATATCCTCCTGACCAAATAATTCCCTTCAAGTCAAGGAAGTGTGGCAGTGGCCTCATGTTCATAGTACTTAGTGTTGCGGTTGTTTCAGCAAGCAACTGGCTTAATAAATAGTGGAATGGCTTTTTAAAGAGGAAGTTACAGCAACAACTTATCAGCAACACCCTGAAGAGCTGGACATTATCCATAAGACTGTATGTGTTCCGAATTAATCACCAATAGATAGTACTGTTTGGGGGCTGGAGAGATGGCTCAATGGTTAAGAACATTTGTTACTCTCCCAGGGGACCAGAGTTCAGTTCCCAGCACCCACATGGTGGCTCACAACCACCTGTAACTCCAGTTTCAGGGGACATGATGCCTCCGTGGGCATCTGCACTCACATACTGCACATACAGATGCTGAGCCCACACATTAACATAAAATAAAAATAATAAAAGTCCTATTTCTCCCATGGCCAGGTTGAATGAGTTCAGAAATCAAGGAAATATTGGGAATGGGACCTCTTTTCATCTCCCCTTGGTAACCCAGTGGCAATGAACAAATAGGAGTTTAACAGCTGTTTACTAGGAAATCAAATTGTTGCCTTTTTCATCCTTGTGGGAAAATCGAGATTAAATTGCAGGCTAGGGTCTGCAGTTTAAATGTGTTTTAAAAGCACCCCAAGAACTGGAGCCAAAGATGGTTCTTGACCGTCATGTGGGTGCTGGGGATCGAATCTGGGTCCTCTGCAAGAGCAGTCAGGGCTTGTAACCACTAGGCCATCTCTCCTGCCCGAGGTAAAACATCTTTAAAACAGGGTTTTGTGCTGGGCCTAGAAAAACTACCCCAAGGACTGAAAGAAAAATGATTGTCATAAACCCACTTTATAAGATTTATAGTGATATGTTTAAAATAAATATTATACATTTATATAGAGGTATTTCAATAGAGATTTTTACAGAAATACAAATAAATAAATATAAGTTAATGGACTTGATTTCTCTGAAATCACAGTCTAGCAAAACAATTTTAAGGAATAATGTATATTTAATTGATGTGTGTTGAATAGATATCCAAATTTGCCTACAGATTATGGTATTTTAGGACTTCGTAAAAGTAAAAATGTCTATATTAAAAAACATTGGTTACAAGGTTTTAATAAAAATGGTAATACATTTAAGCTAATTGGAAATATAAATTGTCCACATTTGTTTTACTTATAATTTGTATAACAACAACTTTGGGGTTAATGCATACAAATGTTCTCTACAATTTTTGTATTGTACAGTATTATCTTGTAACATTTTCTTTTCTCTGTAGGATAATTTAACTAAAGGAATTAAGTTTGCTTCCCAAATTAACAATATACAGTCAATGATAAACAGCTTGGGTAAATTTAATGAAAATTTGTACCTTGATTCCTGCCTATAGGTATGTGTAATACAACTGCCTTTTTTGAGATTCGTGGGTCAAAAAAAAATAGAAACCTAAAATAAAAAAGGGGGGATACAGTTATATATTAAACCTTTTGTCACATTTTTCAATTTAAATCTTAAAACTAGTTAGTTGCCATATATTTTAGAACCTTAGGAAAGCATACATACATGTAATTAGTTCTTATCTTAAAAATATGTGTGTATATATTTATGTATCTCACCTTCACTGAAGTCCATTTTTTTCTGGCTAATGTGAGAAATAAGATTAAGGGACCAATGCTGGCTTTATGTAATTCGGGTCTGTTTTCATTTGATGTGACTGCAGCAGTCTCATAATAAACAACAAAAGCAACAGTAGAACACCTACTGCACAGCCTTCTGCCAGAAAGCTCGTGCTTGAATTTAGACTCTATCAAAGTGGCACTACAACATTATAGGGATTGAATTTTTGTTTTCTAGTTTCAAGTTTGTCAGCTCTGTACTATTATTTTTCTCCAACAGGACACTATGTCATCACAGGGTAAGTAAGGTGGAGGTCTCACTTGCAGTTGCTGGCAGTAACATGGTGGACTGAATTCTCAAGAGCTGATATAAACCAAAGTGAACAATAGTCAACTAGAGCCACGTTTGGTCACATTCAAATACTTCTGAAAGCATTTTGCTACTATATGTTTCCTTTTTCTTAACTGATTTTATGTTAATCTTACTAAATTATAGCAAATAAGATTGTAAAGATTGTAAGTAAAGTTGTGTTTTTAATGTTTCAAATGTTTTCTATGTTCAAATGGATGTATTTCAATTTGCAAAATGCTGTTAGTAATGTCCTTTCTATAAACATGGTTGGCAAAATAAAAAAAGGCACAGAGGGGGCTGATAAGACATTTCAATTTTCAGTAATGCGTACCAAAGCACATGTCATGTATCATTCGAGAAGAAAAGCTGACAAAAATATTCAGCAATTCATGCACAACTTGAACTATGAACAACTTCTCTTCAGAAAGATCCTGAGGCTTTAGGAGAAGACACATTTTCCTAATCACATGCTTCATGTAAAATAGACTGTAAAGCTACATATACATTTGGTTTTAACTGTGGACCCATATTTTCAAAAACGTGAGACAATTAAGCAAAGGAAAACAATACCAAAATACTTCATAAACAAATTCCACCTGTAGCCGCTGTACTGTTTGCCATTCAGTGAGATAAAATGTCCAATAAAATGTAAAATGCAGCATATGCAATCATGTAATCTAGAAACTTTTCATGATAGCTTATTGCAAATTGCACTTGACGGTTCACCACAGCAATGGGGATGGCCCCTTGTTTGTTGGCACAGTCCTTGAGCCCTAAACTGAAGTTAAAGTCACTAGTAAAATGATCTGGATAAAAAGTTCACAGCTGTGCTCAGTCAGCTAGCTCCCCCATCTGGGTGTGAGCCAACCCAGGCCACTACTTTGTCCTGTTCCTTCGTGGGACTCTCGTCCTCAGGCAGGTAGTCTGGCAGCTCTGTGTTTTCTTCTACTTCCACAGGAGTATCTTGGAATGGGAGCAGCATCTCTTCCCCCCATTTTCACTTTTCACAACTTCCTGAGCTTTCATGACCTTGGTTGATGCTATTGGTGATGCCAAAGCCTCTGCTTTCAAATCTGAATGGATTTGCACCACACATCTTTGAACAGCCATTTGAAAAGTAAAGCTAATAACGCCTTTAATTTTTTAAATAATTTTTATTTATTTTTTATATGCATGAATGTACTGTCTGCATGTAAGTTTATGCACCCATGTCATGCAATGCCACGGAAGTCAGAAGAGGGTGTCGGATTCCCCTGGAATTGGAGTTTAAGATGTGTCTCAGCTGCCATGTGGGTTCTGGGGATCAAACCCTGGTCCTCTGCAAGAGCTGTCGGTGCTCTTAACCACTAGGCCATCTCTCCAGCCCCAATGCCTTTAATTTTTAACAAAGCCTCTTCATATAGATTTCTCCAAGACGGATCATCAAGACCATCTATGTGAAAAACCACTGTTTTGGCATGTTTGTTTATAGTTCCCAGAAAAAACTGAGCTTTCCTTCTATGTGAATTCATTTCATTAAAACTATCACCATCAGCCATACTGGAGGATTGAAGAATGTCATAGATTTCAGAGGCCAGAAGTTGTTTTTTTTAGAGGCCAGAAGTTTTGTTTCTCCTGGAGTTGTAGTATTATGTCTAACATTTTGCAAGCTTGGCATCATACCCATTTCTCCTTTCATCTTTTCTCTGTTCACACAACATTCTGCCAAATATCAGAGAGCAAGCAAAGCTGAGTGGACAACAGGGGGGTTGGGATGGTCTATGAATAAAATAAGGCCAGGTAGACATCCTTGATCCTGGATGATGGCTCTTCTAGTTAATGGATCTGCTGCTAAATCCCG
Source organism: Rhizomys pruinosus (assembly GCA_009823505.1). Lineage (NCBI taxonomy): Eukaryota > Metazoa > Chordata > Mammalia > Rodentia > Spalacidae > Rhizomys > Rhizomys pruinosus. The sequence continues at coordinate 24,689 of VZQC01001241.1, forward strand.
AAGCTGGTGGATGAAGAAGAATTCATCTTCCATGCTATACACATGAATAATATCTTCTTAAATTGATTGACAATTCCAGGGAATTAGAGTCCAATGTGGCAGGGAGGCATGGTGGCTGGGGATGGAGCAGAAAGCCAAAATTCACATCCTCTTATGAGCATGGGAAGTGGAGAGCATAGTGGTAATATCTTATAAAGCAGGTATAACAACTTTCTTTAATTGACTGACAGACATAAGTACTGTTAAAAGATAATTCTCTATTCATTATAAGCTGTGTAATTAAGCAAAATATATTTATACAAGAGAGCTCTGGTATCTGCAGTGGATTATTCTGCCATTCTGTTGGCTAGGAGATCCAAGCCCCCAAAGGATAAAGGCCTTTTGCCTATAAAGTGGGATACCTGCAAGGAGAGTGGCAGTTAGGCCCTGTTGTCGAAGACCTGGTGTAAGCATGGGAAAGATGTATTGAGACCACACTTGCAAGTGTACAATTGGCCTCTGGAATGTCAGAGAGCATTACCAAAGGCCACTAAATCAAAAAGCAAATATTGGTCTCCTTGAGTCAAGCAGGACTCCTCCATCAGCGTCAGCTACACCTCACCTGCCTGGAAATACTGTGCAGCAGTGGCAGCCATATGTCTGTATATCCCAAATCTAATTGTCTATTAGCTCCCTCCTTGGAGGAATAATTCATGGCTGATGCCACAAGCTTATGTCCTCTAGTGGTTAGGAGATGTTATAAGCCACAGTAAGACCTTGTCATATTCTACAGAAGGTATAGTTAGTTCATGGATTAGCATACCATCTAAACATCTGTGCCTATGCCCACAATGTAACTTACTATAATAATTAGTACTATTTTATTGCCTGTATTTCTAATTGCTTGTGCTTCATTAGTAGGATTAAAAGGTTATTCCTGGACTTGAGATTGGGGATTTCCCAAGACCACCTGAAGCACAGGTAGGAGATGGGTTCTTCAGCCAGGTGGATTGTTTGGTTTGATTCAATCATCTTTGGCTTGATTGGCTTGTGTGGCTGTGGGGGCAGAGTTGTCCTCTTAGCTGGTATAAAAGGTGGCCCTGTTGCCACTGTAAGACTTGAGATCAGGGATTTCCCAAGACCACCTGAAGCACAGGTAAAACAGGAAGTGTGTCTCCCCCCACCAACTGGGATTGCTGAAAGAGTGTCCAAGTGGATTGTTTGAAGAAACTTCAGAACAGAAAGGGAAGAGTGAGTTAGACTTCCAATAGAAAGCCCAAAACTTAGTCAAGTCAACACTCCATAAGCAAGAAGAAAAAGAAGAAAAATCAATAAAACAATGAAGGCATCTGAAGGAGGCAAGCAAAGCAAGCTTTCAACATGGTGGAGAGGCATTTGGGATTCACATTGGAGTACAGGCAAAGAGAAACTCATATGCCAAGGACATGTAGAAGAGACAACATGGGAAAGGTGTAGGATAATTCCACACCAAATTCTACCAACCCTGTGGAAGATTCCTACAGTGGGATCCCTCTGGCGATGGCCCAGGATACAGATATTAGAAGTACAATTGTGGACATACTCAAAGAAATAAAAAAACTATAAAGAACAAGTCAGAGAACTTAGGAGAGAGAATGAAAAACTCAAGAAGGACCTAAGGAGAGAGAATGACAAACTCCAGAAGGAACTGGAAACAATGAAAAGATCCCATTTTGAAAAAAAATAAGGAAACCAACCAGCGAAGCAAAGAGCTACAGGAAGAGATTGAGAAACTCCAAAAGGAAGTGGAAATACTAAAGAAATCAGAACATGAAATGAAAAACGAAATCAAACACTCATCCAATCAAGAGGAAAGGAATGGAAAAAGCCTCAGAAGCAGAAAGGAGGAAGCAGAACAAAGAATATCAGACCTGAAAGATAACACAGAACAACTAAAAACCTCAAGTAAAAAATATGAAAAATTTAAAAATACACAAAAGTGGAATAACTAGGAACTGTGGGACACTATGAAAAGATCAAACCTCCACATCATAGGGATAAAGGAAGGGGAAGAATCCCAAGAGAATGGTATTGATCAGATCTTCAACAGAATAATAGATGAAAATTTCCCCAAACTAAAAAAAGGCAAACCAATACAAACACAAGCATATAGAACTCCAAACAGACAAGATCAGAAAAGTAACTCTCTATGCCATATCATAGTTAAAATGCCAGATGCCCAAAACAAAGACAAAATCCTGAAAGCCACAAGAGAAAAACAGCAAGTGACCTATAAGGGGAAACCTATCAGAATTACAACTGATTTCTCAGTGCAAACTATGAAAGCAAGAAGAACATGGAGCAAAGCATTTCCAATGTTAAAGGACTATAGATGCCAACCAGGTTACTATACCCAGCAAAAATGTCGATTATAGTTGAAGGAGAAAGAAAAATCTTCCATGACGGAGAATTTTATGTTCCCACAGGTAAAAATCACCAATCTAAATGCCTGAAAACATACAACTTATGGCTATGCAGAATGGACTGGGAAATGCCAGCAGAGAGGTTGACCCATATGAACATTAAAGAAAGAGGAACCTCAGACTGCCTGAATCACAGACACTGAGCATTTCTCTGAATACTATTGGGGTTAACTGTTTATAATGGGCCCTAATGAAGTTTACCTTCCAGATACTGAGAAACCTTCCTATCTTTATAGGAAAAAGAAAAACATGATGGTAATGAAACCACTCCCTAACTGTAAATTAGAGCCAATTGTTTCAGTGGTAATTCCTATAAAACAGGCATAACTACCCTTTTTTAATTGACTGATAGGCATAGGAACTGTGAAAGAATAATTCTCTATCTTGAGCCAAATTCAATAGTACAGTGTTTATAAGTTGTGTAATTAAGCAAAATATATTACTACAAGAAAGCTCTGACATCAGCAATGAATTATTCTGCCTAAGAGATGTTGGCTAGGGGATTCAAACCTGACCCCCTCCAAATTATAAAGGGCTTTTGCCTATAAGTGGGATATATGCAAGGAGAAAGGCAGTAAGTCCCTGTTGTCGAAGACCTGGTGTGAGCATGAAAAAAATGTTATGAGATGTCACTTGCTAACATACAACTGGCCTCTGAAATGCCAGAGAGTGTTACCAAAGGCCACTAAAGCAATACAGCAAAATATTGGTCTCCTTGAGACAAGCAAGTCTCCTCCGTCAATATCAGCTACACCTCAACAGCCTGGAGGTACTGTGCAGCAGTGGCAGCCAAGTGTCTATATATATCTCAAATATAATTGGCTATTAGCTCTCTCCTTGGAGGAATAACTCACAGTGGATGCCACAAGCTTATGTCCTCTAGTGGTTAGGAGATGTTATAAGCCACAATAAGAACTTGCCACCCTTTATAGAGAAACCACAGTTTGCAGATTAGCATACCATCCAAGCATCTGTGTCTATGCCCACAGCTTAGCTTGACATAATAATTAGTACTGCTTAAATGCCTGTACATCCAATAGCTTGTGCTTTGTTAGTATGACAAAAAAGGGTATCACTGGAAAAGCTGTCAACCCATAAAGGGAAACAACCTGAACAGACTAGAGTCCAAAATGACAACTCCAAAGAAATTAGACTGTTTTCTTCTCACCCACTTGTGCCCCTTTCCCAAAGCCCAGGGAACAAACTGCGGAAGAGGAGGCGTGGTAGATTGTAAGGGCTGCGGAGAGATAGGGGTGAATCATGAGACCCCAGGAATATAGTCTGGACTCCTAATTGATCAACAAGCCTGTGCATACAAGTTTCTCCAACTGGACTATGGGAACCTTGGGTTGTTCAAAATTTGGACATAGATACTTGCAAAATGCACCAAATACCTAATTGTATGACATACTGAGTAACATCAATGTTATCTGCAAACAACTGTGTCATTATATTGTAGAATCCCTTAAAAATAAACAAAAAAAAAGAAAAATTTTCCATGACATAAACAAGATGAAATAATACATGTCCAGGGGGCTGGAGAGATGGCTCAGCAGTTAAGAGCACCTACTGCTCTTGCAGAGGACCCGGGTTCCATTTCCAGCACCCACATGGCAGCTAAGAAACATCTTTAAACTCTAGTTTCAGGGGAATCCAACACCCTCTTCTGACCTCCACAGCACTGCAGGACATGGGTGCACCTACTTACAAGCAGACAGTACACTCATACACATAAAGTAATAAATAAATAAAAAAAGAATACATGTCTGGAAAACCAACACTTCAGAGAATACTTGAGCAATTCAAAGGATAGAAGAAAGGAGCACCTATCCCCATGCACCTAGAAAGACAAATTAATAAAAGCATAACTGCAGAAGTAGAAACTTAGACCAAAAATGCAAGTGAATAATAAGGTGAAAGGAAGCAACACACATCTATCATTTATAACCTTAAATATTAATGGACTAAACTCACCAATCAAAAGACATAGACTGGGAGATTGGATTAGGATACAGAACCCATAGATATGCTGTCTACAAGAAACGCATCACACCTTTAAGGATAGGCACCACCTTAAAGTGAAAGGATGGAAAAAAATATTCCAAGAAAATGGTACCAAAAAGAAAACAGGTGATGCTATTTTAATATCAGACAAAATAGACTTCAAAGTAAAAGAAATCAGAGGAGACAAAGAAGGCCATTACATCTTTATCAAAGGAACAAATTGACCATGAAGATTTCACAATCATGAATATATATGCACCAAACTCTGGTGCACCAAACTTTATAAAGACAATTCTCCAGGACCACAAGACACAGATTAACCCCAGTACACTCTTAGTAGGGGACTTAAATACCCCACTGAGCCCTTTGGGCAGGTCAACGGGACAAAGAATAAACAGAAAGACATCTGAACTGAATGATATGATACACCAAACGGACCTCACAGACATCTTCCAAATATTCCACCCTAATACCAGAGAATCCACTTTCTACTCAGCACCCCATGGAACATTCTCCAAAATTGACCACATACTGGGACACAGAAGAAACCTCCACAAATACAAAAAGATTGAAATAATTTCATGCATTCTATCAGACCACAACACAATAAAGCTCATTATCAACACCAGGATAAGCCCTACTATCTACAAGAACACATGGAGACTAAACAACACACTCCTGAATAATGAATGGGTCAAGGAAGAGATAAAGAAAGAAATAAAAGCATTCCTGGAACTGAATGACAATGATAATACAACACAACAAAACCTATGGGATACTTTAAAAGCAGTCTTAAGAGGTAAGTTTATACCCCTGGGTGGCTACATTAGAAAAACAGAAAGACATAGGCATAGGAAAAGATGTCCTAAATCAGAGAGCAGCTGCATGAGAATTAAGGTCTACAATTGACAAATGGGACCTCATTAAACTCAAAACCTTCTGTACATCAAAAGAAACAATCAAGGAGCTGAAGAGAAATCCCACAGAGCGGGAGGAAACCTTCACAGCAGATACATCTGACAAAGCATTGATTTCCAGAATATATAAACTACTCAAAAAACAAAGGAAAAGCCGGGCGCGGTGACGCAGCCTTTAATCCTAGCACTCGGGAGGCAGAGGCAGGCGGATCTCTGTGAGTTCAAGGCCAGCCTGGTCTACAGAGCGAGTTCCAGGACAGCTGGGGCTTACAGGAGACCCCTGAAAAAAAAAAAAAAAAAAAAAAAAAAAAAAAAAACCAAAGGAGAAAGAAAACAAATGACCCACTCAATAGATGGAGCAAAGAGCTGAAGAGAGACTTCACAAGTGAGTAAGAATTAGAGATGGCTGAGAAACAGCTTAAGAAGTGTTCAATGTTGCTAATAACTAAGGAAATGCAAATTAAAACCACTTGAAGATATCATCTCACTCCAATAAGACTGGCTAGGATCAAGAAAATAAATGATACCAAGTGCTGGAGAGGTTGTGGGGAAAGGAGAACGCTCATCCACTGCTGGTGGGAATGTAAACTTGTACACCCACTATGGAAAGCAGTGTGGAGAACCCTTGGAAGACTTGGAATGAACCAAGTATGTGCAAGCCCCTCCAGCTGGACAATGGGGAACTTGGGCTGTATAAGTTTGGGCATAGCTGCTTGCAAATTGGTTTTACATGAAGAATGCTTATATTCATTACTTATTACTTATTATTACCTAATGGTTGGTTTTTTTGAGCACAAATTGGTTTTAGTGTAAAAGATAAAAATCTTAGGTCTGGCCTTCCTCCACCCAACACTCAAGATAGGTTTAAGCATTCATGTATTTAAGAACAGATCCCTTTATAGATGCCAACCTCTCCCATGGGCTTATCTGCCTCTCGAAAAATAAAACAGGGGGAGATGTGGGAAAATCCAGCTTTAGCTGCAGGCTAGCTTCCAGCTAGCACCCCTCAGGGCACCACGTGCCCGAGGGTCTGAGACCGCCCCAAGGAGGAACAAGCAACATGGCCTAGGTGCATGACACTGGTTGGGCAAATGTGTGCAGTGGTGCGGAGTTGGGGGACTTATGATTGACTCTGGGAACTGACGTCATTTGGTTTATAAAAGCAAGCTCTAGCAAGGAGTAAATTTGAATTTCATAGTAATATCATCACGGAATTCCCAGCAGTTATTTTTATTAATTATTGCACGCATTCAAGCTAAGGTAGGCCTGCATTTCATTCGGGTGGCCAGTGGGTTGGGAAAAGGCTCCCCTTTGCAGACCACCAATCTGGGTAGCTTGTGCTGAAGGGAGGCTAACAGCCATCAGCCTAAAATTCCTGTCCAGGTGGGAAGTCACGGCCAAGAGTGGAACACGTGTCTCATGGGTCCAGGCTAAGGGCCCGAGTTGGAAGTACCATTCAGGCCGAGCTACAGGAAGTAGCCAGTTGGCCTCTGTGCCGAGGGGTCAGCTCCCCAGAGTGTCCGCAAAGTGGGCACTGTGTTCCCCTTCCCTTAGCAGGGCCGCCTGGTCCCGTTCAGCATAAAAAGAAAGCTTCCTACACATCCTGAGGAAGCTAAAGTAGTTTAAGCAGTATTTTTAAAAAAAGCTCTACCTTGTCCAAAAACGGTAACCCTTGCCTTCTTGTAGGGACTACTGTGGTTGGTCCTAAGAGGCAAGACCACTGACTAGTCCATAACACTAGCCTCAGTGACTGTGATTTGTGCTTTATGAGAGGTAAGAGTGTCATTCGCAAGTGGCTGGAATTGTATCAAATAAATGCTTTTGATTGGTCCAAACACACCTTCTGGGCTATATAAGCAGACTGCTCAGGCTCATTCAGAAGGTTGCCTGAGAGATACTCTTGGGTTCAGTGAAGAGGCACCTCTCAAGTGATACCCTCCCCTCTCCTCCCCTTCCTCTCCTCTTTTTTCTTTTTTTCTTCTCTCTCTCTCCTCCTCTCCACCTCCCCCTCTCTCTATTTCACTCTCATTTTCATTCTGTTTATGTGTGATGTGTGTGCAGGGTATGTGTTTGTGCGTGTGTACATGCAGAGACCAGAGGTATGTGTACTTGTGTGCATGTGGATTTGTACATGGAGAGACCAGAATTGGGAGTCCTCCTCCATCATACTTGACCTTATTTTTGAGACAGGATTCTCATGAAACCTGGAGAACACCCACCTAAGCTAGATTAATTGGCCAGTGGATCTGTCTCCTCCTGCCTCCCCAGCTTTGGGGTTATAGACATGTGCCTGGTTTTTATGTGGGTGCTGGGGAATCGAAATTCAGATCTGCATGTTTTCAGAGCAAGCACTTTACCAACTACGCCATCCCTCAAGCTCCCTCAAGGGATCTCTTCCTGTCTACTTTTAATAGTACAGACAAAACTTACCTGGCAGGGGAGATACCATGATCAAATAGTACAGACAAAGTCAGTGACACAAAGAAAGACGGAGAGCAGCATTTATGATAACCAGGCAGAAGTGGCAGCAGCTGGAAGAAGTGACCATGGATGTGCCAACTGCAGTGTCTCCTGCTGCCCATACCTCAGAGATCCTGACAGCTACTAGATCCTGGATGGCACTGGGTCCTGGGAGGTGTTGGCCATCCAAACCCATACCTTGGCTCTTGAATGCAGTCACAGCAGAGGCAGGTTAACCCAAGTAGTTCCAGCAGTAATCACTGAGTTGTGGAAGGGTGTGGGCAGCGAGTTCCCTGAACAGCTATTCAATAGAATACTATTCAGTATTTAAAAACCATGAGCTATCTATTTATGAAAAGACAGGGAAAAGCTTTAAATGGCTATTACAAGATGAGGCCAATTAGGAAAATGTATACACTATGATTCTTACTATATGGCATTCTAGAGAACATAAAATTACAGAGACAATAAGATCAGTACTTTGAGGAAGTGATGAACAGAACTAACAGGCTTTTTAAAGAATTAGAGACCAGCCTGGGCAACATAGTGAAAGTGTAATTCAAATAAACCAACCAAGAAAATGGGAAAAGAATCTGAATAAACATCTTACCAAAATATACAGAGGTGCTGTATGACATTACAATGATGGATTCATGTTATTTTATGTTTGTCAAAAATCAGAATGCAAAACACCAAGAATGAACACTATTGTACACTCTGACTTTGAGTGACAATGATGCATCTACACTAGTTCACTGACTGCAACAAATGCCAGTTCTCGTGCTGGGTCTTGAGAATTGGGGGTGGGACTCAGCATTTCTTTATAGTCTCCATTCAATTTTGCTGCAAACCTAAGATGCTCTAAAAATTAAGTATAAGGCTGGTGATAAAAAGGCTTTAATGAAAAACTAGAGAAAACTAAAAAAGTTCTATAGAAGAACTATGTAAAAACATGTATCTTCACATAAACATAGACTATATTCCTTAAAGAATAAGGGACCAGGCATGGTGGCACATGCCCATCCTCCAAGCACAGGGGAGGCAGATACCAGCAAATCACAGTTGGAGACAAGTCTGGGCTACAGTGTAAAATCCTTGCAGAAAATTTAAAAAAGTAAAAAAATATATGGGCCAGCAAGATGAGCCAGTGGAGAAGGCACTTGCTACCACGCCTGACAACCTGAGTTCATATGGTGGAAAGAAAGATGAACCAGCAGAGGAGGCGCTTGCTACCATGCCTGACAACCTGAGTTCATAAGGCGGAAAGAAAGATGAGCCAGTGGAGAAGGCGCTTGCTACCATGCCTGACGACCTGAATTCATACGGCGGAAAGAAAGATGAGCCAGCAGAGGAGGCACTTGCTACCACGCCTGACGACCTGAGTTCATACGGCGGAAAGAAAGATGAGCCAGCGGAGAAGGCACTTGCTACCACACCTGACGACCTGAGTTCATACGGCGGAAAGAAAGATGAGCCAGCGGAGAAGGCACTTGCTACCATGCCTGACGACCTGAGTTCATATGGCAGAAAGAAAGAATGGATTTCTGCAAGTTCTCTGATTTCCACATGTACACTGAGGCATGAGGCATGACACACATACACACACACACACACAGAACACACACACATACATGCATGCATACACATACACATACTAACATGCTAGTTAAATTAAAAATTATAACACACAAAGGAACAATGAATAAAATGTAAATACATACAGAAAGGACTGAAGATTCTCAAGCTAACGCAGAAACTTGAGGCATCGTGACGTGGCAGAGAAAGCATTGAACCTAGAATACAGAGAGCCGCATGAAATCCTGGCCATTAGGTAGGTCTCATCATCTCACTAGGTCTGTTTGCTCAGATGCAAAATCCGGAGGTGGACTGTCCAGGGGCCTCTAACCCTGGAATCCTCGCTTCATATTTTTGTATGATACAGCACAGCTGTTGTGAGCACAGATTCTGGAGTTCGAATGCCCAAGCTGACTTTCAGAACTTCAAACCCAAGCTGCGTTACTATGGGTAAGTTATCTATCTCTCTGAACCTTGATTTCCTCATTTGTATAATAGGGGTGGTAATAGTGAATATCCTCTACTAGGTGGTTGTGAAGAATCAATGAAAATCTATTTAAAAATTGCCTGACTTAATGAGTATTAAAGAAACAAAAAGCTACTCTAATTACCAATTGACATTTACCAGGTTTTGTCTTTGGGAAAAGAATGAAAAAGATCTGCAGAGAGCTGAGTGGTCAGGACCTCTGGGCTGTGATTCAGTCTGAGTCAGCTGTCAAATTTTCCCACAGCCCAATGGAAAGTAACTGAAAACTCCATGAACAGTGATACCCTCCAGCATTTATCTGTTAGAATGTGTGTTGGCTTTAGAGGTCAGACGTAGTGGTGTCGTAGCAAGGACTGGACTCTAAACAGGCTTGGTAGATTTTTCCAACCAAATGCTTAGTCTCCAACTATGTTTTCTTCTTTTTCAAAAAAAATTATTTTTATTTTATGTGTATGAGTGTTTTACCCGCATACATGTACATGCACCCGAGCATTGCCCATGGAGCATTGCCAATGCCCATGGAGGCCAGAAGAGTGCATTAGATTCCCTGAACCTGGAGTTATAGATGGTTGTTAGTCACTATGTAAGTGTTGGGAATCCAACCTGGGTCCTCTCCCAGAGTAGTCAGTGCTCTTAACTGCTGAGCCATCTCTGCAGCCCCATTTTTTTTCTATACCAATGATGCAATGAGACTGAAGCCTGTGATCAACTCAACTGTAAGTCATCAAAGAAGTTTAGTGTCTAAACTGTTTTACAAAGAGGAATGATGCTGTAGCAGATATAGGGAATATTTCTGTATTCATATGGATTCTAGAGGTATAGTGGTCACAGGAGGATTGCAGGTTCCAGGCAACTTGGGCTAAATAGCAAAGATCCTATCTCAAACAAAAACCAAAAAAAGATATGGTTGCCACTTTGAAACATATATTATTGACAGTCACAGGGAATTTAAGGTTTTTCTCCAGCTTAAGCTTGCAAAAGTTGCATCTGTAAATGTAATTGCTGATAACTGAAACAGAAATGGTACCAGGAAACATATACATATTAACCATAGCTCTAACATATAATTTTTTGAGACAAAGTCTTACCATGTGGCCCTGGCTAGCCTCATACTCACAGAGTTCTGCCTGTTTCTGACTCCCAAGTGCTGAGATTAATGGCATGCATTCACAGCTCTAGCATCTTTTGATCTTCTAGGTCATATTGTCAAATTTGTATCACTTTTTTTTCAATCAGACATTGGTTATTATAACATATCTATTTTTATTAAAATAGCATGTATGTATAGATTTGTGTATGTGTATATATAATATTCTTAAAAACTAACAAATTACGTAGAACCTATGTTTGGGCACCAGGTTATATTTTGATGCATGTATATATTACATAATGCTCAACAAAGGGCAAAGATATTGTGGTGAGGCATGTCAAGATTGATTATAGTTATGCCATGCTATAAGTCCCAGTGGAGCCCAGATGTTAAAACTTAGCGCAAAGTATGGGAATAGGGAAGTTTAATTCAACTGAACTAAGGCAGGAGTTTGAGAACAGTTCAGTGCGTACCTGGTTGCTTGGGAATTTATTTTGCAAACCCAGATTTATGGCTTCTGTATTTTCTTCCTCTTACAGAATAGGAATTGTTAGAGGGGCTTTCCACTCCTGAGCTTGGGAGCTTAAACTTTTCACCCTTGGGTATGGTTTTTCTGTATTAAACTCCTCCCAACCACAGCTCAAAGCAGCATACCTGAGACTGAGTATAGTCATCAGCTGATTAAACTTTCTTTTGGCATCGTTTTGTTTCTGAGGGTCTTCTCTGGTGGAATTAACCCTTTAGAATATCTGTCTTATTTACTATTTCTTTGTAATGAAAATATTGGAGAGAGTAGAGGGAAGAGGCTCATTAAGTGAAAATTAAAGGCCAAGGAAGGGTTGAGTGTGGTGATGCACACCTTTAATCTCAGCCCTTGGAAGGCAGAGACAGGTGGATCTCTATGAGTTCAAGACCAACCTGGTCTACCAAGGAAATTCCAGGCCAGTGAGGACTACCAGGGAGTCCCGGCTTCAACAAACAAACAATAAAAACCCAAACAAAACAAAACCCCAGGCAATGAGAGGGCTCTGGGTAAGCAGAAGGCCCAGGGAGGAAGTAGGTACCTCACTGTGTATATAGGAAAGGGAGGTGGCACCAGGTGAGGAAAAGTCACAGACAGCTGAGAGGCCACCACCATAGCAATGCACTGGCCTACTCAAAAGCCTCAGCCAAACAGAGACAAGCGCTCCTCGGGACCTCTGTGTTTCCACAGCTGCGACCTAAGCACTGCTTATCTTTCCTCTGAGATTCTTTGGAGCATTTTTTTTTCCTGTCTTTTTGATTCAGGGTCTCCCTGTAGACCCAGCTGGCCTGGAACTTGCTACGTAGACCAGGCTGGCCTCACAGAGTGGCATGCACTACCACCCCAGGCCCCCCAAGATTCCCTGGAATGAAACCAACGGGAGTCCAGATTTGGGAGTGTCTCATCAGAGCAGATGGGCCAGCAGCAGCCAGGAAGCTTGCTGCCTTTGGCTGAGAGTGCCGTCCTGGAAGTGGCTGTCTAGTGAGTAGACCCCAGCAGGCTCAGCTCTAGGCCTGAGTCAGGCAGCCTGCTGCTGAAGTTTTACGTTTCCTCTCCCTTCTTGTGCATATTGAGAATCCCACTCTTAGATCACTCAGCTCCTTACAAACACATTGTCACAAGCATACTTGGGAGGATGGATTTGTGCCTCTTGTCCTAGGATGTATTCAGAAGTGTGTGTGCAGTGGTCAGAAGGCCTGGGCTCTGTTATGCAGCTACTGATTTTCCCCAGGATCCTGTTTCCTTGGGGCCAAATTGTTCCTTTCTTGCCCATAGTTTTGTCCACTATAAGATTGTTTATAATAGGGGCTGGAGACAGGACTCAGCAGTTAAGAGCACCGACTGCTCTTGCAGAGGACCCTAGTTTAGTTCCCAGCACCCACATGGCAGCTAAGAACCGTCTTTAACTCCAGTTCCAGGGGGATCTGACACCCTCTTTTGACCTCTGCGGCATTGCATGACATGGGTGCACCAACCTACATGCAGACAGTACATTCATACATGTAATAAAATAAATAAAAAGATTGTTTATAATAAATTATGAATATTCACTATGTGCAATATGTAATCTTATTGATTCTTCAACAGTCCTCTGATATGTATGCTATTGTTATCTTAGTTTACAGATGAGGCAACAGAGGCTTAGAATTTTCATACCCTAACCACCCCACTTAGACTTTGTCTCAGTCTAGGAATGGTGATACACACAAGAGACTTAGGGAAAGGATCACTTGAGTCTAGGAGTTGAAGATTACCCTTGGCAACATAGCAAGACCATCTCTCAAAAATCCCTTTAACATTTATTTGTGTGTCTGTGTGTGTGGGTACCTGTGCCATGCTGTACATGTGGAGGACAGAGGACATTTTGCAGAAGTCTGTCTTTCCTTCCACCATGTAAATTCTGGGGATCAAGGTTAGCAACTGTCTAATATTCTTTTCCCTGATTTATTTGGGTCCTGGACTTTAGTACCACTTAAAATGCTACATATTTTCAAGGCCAGCCTGGTCTACAGAGTCAGTTCCAGGATATTTGGGACTACATGGAGACCCTGTCTCGAAAAGACCAAGAAAAAAAAAAGCTACATATTTTACTTTTTACTTTGCACTAACATCCTACAAGAGAGTAAGTTATATTCAGAAAAATGATTTAGTCCTTCTTTTCAGTATTATCTAATTATTGTGTCCACAAGGCCTAGAATTATGCCTGGCACTCAGATATTGGCTGAATTCATTAAAACAGCAATTGAATGAATTCTTGATGGGAATCTAAATTGGTGTAGATTCTAGGGAAGTCAGTCTATAGTGATAACATTTAACATACCCTAACTTTGGACCTTGAAACACATAACTAAGAATTCATCCTAGATATGAAAGGCTCATGCATGTGCATCAGACCATAAATGCATGAATGTTTACTACGACACTATTTTCCAGTAAAAGACTAGAGGCAATCAATATATTCACCAGTTTGGGGACTCCAATAAATTCCTAGGTTCTTACATGGATTCCAGACACAGTAGAAGGGAAGATGGAAATCTGCACATGCTGGTACATGACAACCGAAGAGACACAGTGAGTGAGGACAGAGACACAGTGAGGGAGACAGAGACACAGTGAGGGAGACAGAGACACAGTGAGTGAGAGAGAGACACAGTGAGAGAGAGAGTCACAGTGAGTGAGTGAGAGAGAAAGTGATTGGGAGAGAGACACAGTGAGTGAGAAAGAGACACAGTGAGTGAGAGAGACACAGTGAGTGTGGACAGAGACACAGTGAGTGAGAGAGACAGTGAGTGAGAGAGAGACACAGTGAGTGAGAGACACAGTGAGTGAGAGACACAGTGAGTGAGACAGAGACACAATGAGTGAGGACAGAGACACAGTGAGTGAGAGAGACAGTGAGTGAGAGAGAGACACAGTGAGGACAGAGACACAGTGAGTAAGAGACATGGTGAGTGAGAGAGACACAGTGAGTGAGAGAGAGACAGTGAGTGAGAGAGAGACACAGTGAGTGAGAGAGAGACAGTGAGTGAGAGAGAGACACAGTGAGTGAGACACAGTGAGTGAGACAGAGACACAGTGAGACAGAGACACAGCGAGACAGAGACACAGTGAGTGAGAGAGAGAGACACACAGTGAGTGAGATCCTGCACTGTAAATCAACAACTGACCTTCATGAGCACTATGCAAACCCCTGGAAAGAAATGGTCTCTGAAACTTCTTATGCTACAGTTTTACATGCCAAAGAATATGTAGTGCAATAGTGGCAGCCTGATAAATGTATACCCAGAAAGAGAAAAATAATTCTAATTTGATCTATGGTGCACTCCCTAGTGAGGTATGACGCACAGCTGACACTGTAGCTTTGGTTCTGTCTAATGTCAGGAGACTCTATCAATGATGTTAGAAAGCTATTGGCATCCTTTTGTCAAACAGTTATAATGCTCCAACCAAGATATGTATCTGTGCCCATAGAGTAACTTATAATCTTTAATATTTGTTGCTATTTGTCTTTTATTTCTAGAATTAAAAGGAAGCTGCTAGATGACCCGCCAGTCTATTGTAAACAGAACATAGACAGTTCCAAAAGTCTGACATGAAAAAAAAAACTGGATCTTTTTTTTAATAATAAGTAATAAGTAATGAATACAAGCATCCTTCATGTAAAACCAATTTTCAAGCAGCTATGCCCAAATTTATACAGCCCAAGGTCCCCATTGTCCATCTGGAGGGGCTTACATGTACAAGTATGTTGATCAAAACAGTCTATATTGCTGTAGTTTTACAATTTACCCCAATCGCAGCCCTTACATTCTACCATGCCCCCTCTTCTGCAAATTGTTCCCTAGGCTTTAGAAAAGGGGCACAAGTGGGCGCAAAGCAAAACAGTCTACTTTCTCTGGAGATGTTGTTTTGGACTCTGATCAACAAAACTGGATCTTCTATCTCTCACTTTCCCTCACCCTCCCTTCAAAGCCCAGAGACTCTCTCAAAAGAGATTGGTGCATCAGATTGTAAGGGCCAAGAAGGGGGGATGACTTGTGAGATCACAGCAAAAATGGACTGGATTTTTTTCCTTTTTATTTGATCAACATGTTTGTGTAAGCAAACCTTTTCTTTCTTTTAATATAAAAAAATCAGCATTTATACATCGCTCTTGAGAAAATTGGATCAAGGCATTACTTCCTGTTTCCTTCAGTTGAATGGTACAGATTGAAAGAATGGTTTAGAACAGGTAGATTCTGGAATGGGTTAGCTTCCACGTGATTGCAGAGTTCAAGATTTCTCAGAGGTCAACACAGAGTCAAAAACTGTGGATAAGACTTTACAGATAGCTTGGGCTTGTTCCAGGCTGTTGCACTGATAAACCCACAGGCTGTATCCTTCATTGCTTGTATCTGTGGTCTTGACAGCCAGCAAGCTCTTCCCAGCTCCCAGGCCGTCATCATAACACACCACCGGATAACTAAATACACGGCATGTCTATGTAAAACATCATACTGATCTGATGTCGATACTTTTATGCCATACTTGGAAACTCCCATAATAAATTCTTCCTCCAGAGGAACAAAAGGCAACTTTCCATCTTGCTGGGCAACATCTATATAATTTATCAGGTCTAGTGGTCCTTCAAGACTTTTTCCCTCAGTTTCAGTTTCTCAATGGCACCAACATACTTTATTCGAAATTCCACACAGGTCTCTAAATTATTGTTGCTTTGTCCTGAGCTTTTGGTGGAGTCTGTATGAGGCTGGCGACTGTGCTGGATCATGAAAGACCCCCAAGGCTAGCGTCCACAGACTTGCTCTTTGTGCTGATTTCACTGCTTTGGGAACTGCTGCTACTGTGCCGTTTCTTGCCTTTCCGAAACATTTTTCAGCACAGCTTGATCACGCCGTCTCGGGCTGGTCCCCAGGGCGCCGGAGCCTTGCCCGCAGTGGAAGCGGTCAGCCACCAGCGGCCGAGCAGCTACCCCACTTCGAAGTCCCATAAGCAAACCTTTTCAGTTGGACTTGGGGACCCTGAGTTGTACAAAAACTGGATTCAGATGTTAACTAATTGGTTATATATGGCCACTCCTATGTGTACTTACTGGTCAAATAAAAAAAGGTCTAACAAAAAAGAAAAAAAAAAAACAACCTCAAAATCAAAGCTGCATTGGGCTCAGGGCCAAGTCCCTGCAGGAGGTCACATAGCCAAAAAGCTCTCAGAGTCTTTGTCTATTCTTAGCCTGAACTTTTAGTGACTCTGAACTTCAGCAACCTTTTCTTCCTTTTCCCCCCCTCTGCACTTGTTTTGCTGTGTGTGTAAAAGGCAGTTTAAATAAATGGCACTACGTGTAGGAAGCAGGCTTCAGCAGAGCCCTGCTGCTGAGGCTCTGAAGAGAATGAGTTAGAGGAGGAGCCCTGAGGAAAGAATTGGCTTCCTACCCTCTGAAGCCACCCTGTGTCCAAGAGCTGCTCTCTCGCTCTCCAGCTGCCAAGACTGTCAAAACCAGGCTAAACTGCTCATAAATAGAGAAAAAATCACCAGTAGCAATTTGCAAGGAGTGGTGGCTGCTGATATTAGCTACTAAAGCTTCATTTTGATGTAGACCAAAGCCCAGTTCTTTCCAAACTGAACATCCACTTCAATTTCAAGCCTCTAAGTTGTCCATCAGTCGGTTTCCAACACAAATCAAAAGTCCCTTTCTGGCACAACTGTCGCTTCTCAAAGCATACTTCTTTCTCTGTTTATCTAAACACTTGCTTTGAACACAGACAAAAAGAATTTAAGGTGCTTCTGACTTTCACTTCCTAAAAGGACTAAAAACACAGAAAAGAGGAAATGATCAATAAGAATATGTCTACATTAAGGTCAAATGAAGCAGAGGTTGCCCTGGGCAAGGATAATTCGAGGAAAAGTCAGAGGAACAATTTGAGCCAGGTCTTGTGTGCCTGTTATTTATTGCTGTGTAACATATTCCCCTACTTTGGGTTTTACATGTCCATTACTGGATAAAAAATTACTTTAATATTTAGTGGCTTCAGATAACAAACATGTATTATCCAACAGTGTCTGTGGCTCAGGGATCTGGGTGCAGTAACTGGGTGCCTCCGGCTGAAAGTCTCTTGTGGAGTTGCAGTCAAGTTCTCAACCTAGAGGCCAACTGGTGTTAAAGGGACTCTGATGTCGAGCTCCCTGAAGTGTCCTTCAGGCCTCCCTTTTGGACTGCACTAAGACATGTTTAGGGTGAGAGATCTATGAAGAAGTTGATCCACCAGGGCAGAAGCCCCAGTGCTTGGTTACCTCATCTCAGAAGTGCAACCCTGTCACCTTTGCTTTGCTCTCCAACTACAGCTGTCATCTTCATGCTGGAATTGAAAGCATGCCCGTATGGCCGTTCTCTTACATGAGAAGGTGAACACTTTGTTACAAATATACTTTGCATTAGCTGATTTTACCCAACTTGGACGTTGGGCAAGCTAAGCTCTGCCATTGAGTAGGATAAGCCTTTTAAATACATTTCAGCTTCCTGGTGTTCCCTATTTGCAATGAGTCCATCAGGACATAACCCCATTGTAAACTGAGGAACCATCTGTATGCCTGTCATCCAAAAAAAGTTGCTAGGTTCAGTCCCCATCGAAGGTTGTGGATGCCAAGAGGCAGCGACCATTGGGGGCTATCTTCGAGACTCTCTACAACATTTTTCTGGATGAGTCAGATTTAAATATATACACAGATGCCAAAAGGACTGGGTGCTTTTGGTTGTAGCATGCTTAAGTAGGATGTTAGTAGGTAACTATAGAGGTTGACTGGCCCCATATTGAATTAGATTTTCAATACCAAGCCATATAATTTTATTTTTATCTTTAGATTTCTGTCCTTGTCTCTCATTCAGATATATGACTAGAAGGAGAATCATGCTCATTTTATTTACTGTATCTATCATTTAAGATAGAGGTTTGTATTAGTCAGGGTTCTCTAAAGAAACAGACGTAACCGGACGAATATATGGCTATATACAATTTATTGATTTGCTCACGTGACAGAGTTCAAGGGTCCAACAGTAGCTGCACCACACTGGAAAAGGCGAGAGAATCCAGGCAACTGCTCAGTCCACAAGGCTGGATGTCTCAGTAGTCCCAATCTAGTGCTGAAGGCCTGAATGGATTCCAGGAGATCTGCCAGTCTCAGTACACGCTGGGATCCGAAAGGTTGATCACAGCAGCAAGACAAACTCACCAGATGAGAGAGGCAAGCCGCAGGAAAAAAAGGGACCAGCTCCTTCTGCTATGGCCTTTTATACTGCCTGCCTGCAGAAGGTAATGCCCACATTTGGGGTGGGCCAACCGGGTTGAGGTGGTCCAATCCAAACATCCTTTTTCTCTTATTTGTTCCTTAGTCCAGTCAAGTTGACACACAGGATTAATCATCACAAGGTTGGCATGAAATATGTGATCCAGAGCCAAGTGAGGCATCACATGCTTCTAATTCAGCACTTTAGTGAAGCGGGATGATCGTAAGCTTGTGGCCAGACTCAGTTACATAATAAGAGAGAGAGAGAGAGAGAGAGAGAGAGAGAGAGAGAGAGAGAGAGAGAACAAAATTTATTGATGGAATAAAGCTGTGAAATTGATTTGTAAGTAATAATGTGGTTATATGGTTGTTTCCTATTTCTAGTAGAATTCATTCCCAAAGAAGCCCATATAATGGATTTTGGATCTCCCAATTTGCCTTTTCCCTTAGCTGGCCAAAATGCCTTTAGGAACTGTCTTTGTGCAATATTTCCTAGTAAGAAAGAGAAACTTCTGGGGTTGGAAAGATGGTTCAGCAGTTAAGAGCACTGGCTGCTCTTGCAGATCCCCAGGTTCAGGGGATCCAGTGCTCTCTTCTGAGCTCCATAGGCATTGCAAAACACAGGTCCGCTGCCCTCATACACATAAAAATAATAAATAAAATATTAAAAAAGAACCTTTTCTGAGTGGTTGTGTGCGTGTGCGTGTGTGTGTGTGCGTGTGTGTGTGTGTGTGTGTGTGTGCATGTGTGTGTGTGTGTGTGTGTATGTGTGTGTTGTAAAGCAATACTGTGCATGTTAATTGACCAGGAAAACCATAATGAAACATCAGAGATGGGGTGGTTTAAACAGCAGACGTTTACTTCTCCGAGCTCTGTAGTCAGAGATCTCAGACTCCGCAGGTTTGGTTCCACTCGAGGCCTTTTCATTGCTGTGCCAATGGCTGCCTTCTCGCTGTGTGCTCACGTGGCCTCTGCGCACGTGTGACCTTGCCTCTTCTATAAGGCTGCATGTCTTAGAATATAGCCCCATCCTAATGACCTCACTTTATTTACCTCTTCAAAGGCTCTATTTTTACATATCAGCACACTGGGGCTCAGGGCTTAAATATGTGCATTTTCAGGTGGACACCAATCAGGCTCAAATAGTGGGCAAGGTTTGTAAGTTTGTATCATGCATACTTATCCATTATCTCATAAGAGAATGATAATCTCTCCTTTATGCAGATGTTGTCTTTTCATATAAAAATTCTTCATGTCATACATACACAAAAGAACAAAAATTCTTCATATCATGATGTCAAGGAACAGTTCCACAGCCTCCATGGTAGCAGAGGTAGTATCATTATCTCTCTTCTGGGAATGAGGAAACAGACCAGGTTTGTTCCCAGGTCCTCCAACCACAGAGTGTGGAATGTGGCTGCAGGCTCCAGGCCAGCTCTCTCATGCTCAATTTTGATGTTACCTTCCTCTGGTCCCAGCAATTCGCCCACCTTGATTTTAAATGTCCACTTCTTTCTCCTGCCCTGTTCTCTCAAAAGTTACAGCCCCTTCCAGGTGCTCACATTTGATTTTCAGAGCTGCAGCTAGCTGAGTAGATCCTCTGCCAATGAGCTATGCTGGATTGCCAGTGAATGTCTTACTTAGCAGGATTCTGACCAAACAAGCTAACAATTTATTACATTTTAGTTCTTGAGAAGTATTTCCTTTATATGTAATGTCTAATAATGCAATACAATGGTAACAAAATTATATAAAGTGGACAGTATCTGTTTCCAGACAGTGTTACAGAGAAACTGGGTGCTAACTCAAAGGACACAAAGATGGGTAGCTGAGGTGGGACTGGAGCTTAGATGTTATGTTAATTCATTTTTGCATTTTTTTTTTTGGAGTGCTAGGCATTGAACTTGGGGCTCTCAGCACACTGGGCAAGTGCTGCACCCCTGAACTACTTGCCTAGGCCTTCCTTTTACAGCCCAGGGTCTCACTCTATAGTTCACTGTAGCCTTGAGCTTGCAATGTACACCGAGGTGGCCTTGAACTATCCAGCCTGCAGCCTCCACCACCTGAGTGCTGAGATTACAGGTGTTTATATTTTTTATTGTGTTCTGCATAATTAAATTGTATTGGTTATGTAGAATTCATTTTATTCCTGCATTTTTTCTACTAATACTAGAAACTTTGTTTTCCTTCCCATGGCTAGTCTACAATTAATAGCACTCCAGCAGTGGTGAGACGTGAGGGTCAGCCCCATTTCTGCATAGATACGGTGGCTGAAAACGCCTTCCCCTCCTAACTCACAGGGTTTTTATTTTTCAGTGAAATTAAATTTTGATTGTGGTCCGCTCTAAAACTCCAGTGAGCTGAGGGCTTTAGCTCCCACATCATTCATGTAGGAGGTTCTAATCAGTTAACCAGGTGATGGTGCTTTTTCTTGTAATCCTGGAACCGGAGAGGCAGCATAAGTTAATGGCCATTCTTGGATACTTAGTGAGTTCTATGTATATAGGACTACCCTATATACATGAGACCTTGTGTTAAAGAATTTTATAGCTAGGCGTGGTGGCACATGCTTTTAATCCCAGCACTCAGAAGGCAGAGGCAGGCAGATCTCTGTGAGTTCAAGGCCTGCCTGGTCTACAGAGGAAGCTCCAGGCCAGCTGGGACTAAAGGGGAGACCCTGTCTCAAAAATACCAAAAAATAAAATAAACTGAACTTTAAATTTTTATATATACAGCGCGTGCGCATGTGCACACACACACCATTTTCTTGTGAGCAAGAGGACCTGCTCAGCACAGAGCAGCTGGGTAAGGGGAAGACAAAGGCCCAGTTCACCATTGCTGAAATATGGACCAGGTACTGTTTCCCACCCTAGGCATCATATAGATCTTGAGTAGCCAAAACCTAAAGTGGTTGGTAATGGTGTGGGGGAGGGGTGGCAGCTGCACGCACCAGGAAAGATGCATTGAAGGCCAAGAGCACATGGATGAGGTTTTATAGACAGAGACGACCAACTCCAGTCCTTAGCAGGCTGGCTAGCCCTCCCTCCAGGGATCTTAGGCTTCTTGCTGGTCCTCTGGTCTAGAAAAGGGAGTGGCACCAAAGCTGTAGCAGCAGAAGGCAGGAAGAGGGAGCACGGCTTTCAGAGTTCTGCTTCCTGTAGGAGGACAGCACCCCCCACCACCACGATTCATTATCTTCAGTGGCAAAATTTCTCAAAATCAAATGCTTATAAATAGAACATTCTATAATCCTTTTAGCAAGAGGGCAGATATTTGCATGTCCTGAGAGTAAAAGAGTAATTTATCCTATATCTAATACATCGATAATGTATTATACTTTATTTCATCCAATTTGTAGGGTCATGCAGTGGCCAGGCAATGATTACTAGAATTTTAAAGATAACAGAGACACAGAAAGCTTGACTGTCACCCAGAGATTTAGTGCGAAGCTGGATGTAAGGACTTCACAAGTGAGAGGGGCTGTGTACGTCTGAGGCTGGAGGAAGGATCTGCTCTGTGTCTGGCATCCACGGAGATGATCTGTGGCCTTCATGGTCCTAGGGGTCAACAAGTCTTCCTGTCCTGATCCTGTCACTCATCCGGCACATGAACTTGGAATGAGTCAACTTTGGGGGTTCTTGGTTTTCTCATTAGAAAATGGTCCATGAATATTTTGGGAGGATGCTGAATTTAAATGACATAACAACTGTTGGCCTAAAAGTGAGACAAAGGAGAAAAACCTCAGCACAAATCCCAAAGGTAGAGAATTCAAGGCACAGTCTCAAAGTGGAGATATTTAACTTAGAGTAAACAAAAAGTGTCAAATATCCAGTTTGTTTTGCCTTTTGTATAATATTTTACTAAAGTGACAAACCATACACTATATATCTATTTATCCCTAAAACATAAAAAAATGCTGAAATTGCTTCTTCAGATCTTTAGTTACTTTTCTGTTGCTGTGATAAAACACCATGACCAAGACCACTTACAGAAGGAAGAGTTTGTTCGGCATAAGATTCCAGAGGGTTAAGAGTGTGTCATGGCGGGGAGGCACTGCAGCAGGTAACAAGAAAGCTGAAGGATCACATCTCGAAGCAGCCTATCCAGCTGAATACCCGCTGAAGTGGGCATGGCTTTGAAGTCTCAGACCCACCCCAGTGATGTACTTCTTCCAGCATGGCCACACCTCCTAAAGGTTCCATGACCCCCATCCCCAAACATTGCCATGAAATGGGGACCAAGTGTCCAAGTACTTGGAGCCTATGGAGGACATGTCTTCAAACTATCGCACCTGATGAACATTCGTGTACCAGTTTTTTTGTTTTTAATATATATGAGGATTGAAGCCTAGAAAGGAAAAATGCTAAGTCACACTTGGCGCATTAAAAAAATTTTTTTTTAATTTTTATTTATTTCCATATGTGTATGAATGTATTATCTGCATGCAAGTCTGTGCACCCGTGTTGTGCAACGCCGCGGAGGTCAGAAGAGGGTGTCGGACTCCCCTGGAACTGGAGTTCTTTTGGAATTGGAGTTTCAGACAGCTCTCAGCTGCCATGTGGGTGCTGGGGATCAAACCCCGGGTCCTCTACAAGAGCGGTCGGCGCTCTTAACTGCTAGGCCATCTCTCCAGCCCCACTTGGCGCATTTTTTACTTTAGTACTTATTATGTGTTTCCATTTCCCTATATCCTCACCAAAACTTTTTTAATTGTTGCAAATTAGAGGTCTATAAATATACTTTCCATTTTTTTTGTTACCAGGGAGATTACACTTACTTTCTTATATTAATTGATCATTTATATTTCTCTTCTAAAATGTCCGATCATTTGTTCATTTATTTACTTAATAGCGTTTTCATTTGGGGAGATCTCCTAGTTACTTTTCTATTGCTATGAGCAAGTTGTGGTGGGGAGAGTTTATTTAACTTAGACTTCCAGATCACAATCCATTCCTGAGGGAAGTCAGGGATAGAACTCCACAGGAGCTTGAAGCAGAAAGGTGTGCTGCTTGCTGAAGTCTCACTGGCTTGCTGCCTGGCTCCTGCTAAGCTAGATTTCTTACACAACCCAGGACCACCTGTCTAGAGATGGTAAGGCCATAAGTAAGCTTGGCCATCCCACATCAATCATCAGTCATGATAATGTCCCTAGATATGGCCCACAGGCCAATTTACAGCAGTTTTTGAAGGTATATACAATTTCTGTTCATTTTCTTATACTAATCTTATGTCAAAAAGCTTTCATGAACATTTATTAGTCCAATAATGCACCAAAGAATTTTTTTTGGTCTTTTTGAGACAGGGTTTCCCCAGCTGTCCTGAAATGCTCTTAGACCAGGCTGGCCTTGAACTCACAGTGATCTGCCTGCCTCTGCCTCCCTAAGGGCCTGTCCCAACATCCTCCCAGAAAGGGCTTCCAGTTTCCCTCCCCGCTCCCCCCACAACCCTGTGGCTCTCCCACCCCTCCCCCACATCTCTCAGCAAGCTGCTTCCTGCACCAGCACCCTGTTTGCTTGTGCTATTTGTGTCTTCTTCTAACAGCTGGCCCCAGCCTGGCAGCCCCTAGCTCTGAGGATTATCCAATTATCCCATTAGCCCAGCATGTCCTTCCTTCCTCTGAGCTCTGCTTCCCATCTCCTTCTCCCTCTTCCAGGGCTCCTTGCTACTTCCCTAGACAGCCCTAAAGCTGAGTCAGCTCCCAGTCAGAGACCAAGAGATTATCAGGGCTGGAAGAGACATGCACGTCCATCCATCTTTTCATCACTGTGCAAGGAGGGAGAGTTCCTCACAACACTCAAGCCACTAAAACTCAGGTCTCTGGACATCCTGGCTCTGTTCTTTCTCACACATGCAGTCACAGGCCTCATGGAGAGCTCACCAGGGTCACCACTCAGATGGAGGAGCTGCTATCCCCACCCTGGTCTCTGGGACTCTGGAGTTGATTAGGATGTGTAGTCTAGGTAGGGAAAGAGAACACACACTGGTGAAGACAGCACGCTGTCCAGGAGCTAAGGCATAACTTAGTGATGGAAGCCACGTTACCAGTGGGTAACTAAGTCCTGGAAACCACATTACTAGTGGGTAACTAAGTCCTGGAACCCACGTTACCAGTGGGTAACTAAGTTCTGGTGTCTGGGCAGGCATGAGTATAAAAGGAGACCCAAGTGAAGAGGTTTCAGCAGAGGCTTCTGACTCTCCCAGAGTTTGGTGGTGTGTTTCTTCAGATAATCTATGAAGCCTGGGGAATGCTTAAAAAGTTGTGCAGATTCTGTGCCTTGATTCCACCCTATAGGTATGTGTAATACAACTGCCTTTTTGAGACTCATGGGCCAAAAGAACCCGGGCGTTGGGGGCCTGCCTTTAATCCCAGCATCTTGGGGAGGCAGAGCGGCAGGCGTATCTTTGTGAGTTCAAGGCCAGCCTGGTCTACAGAGTGAGTTTCCAGGGACGACTGGGGCTACAGGGAGACCTTGTTTCAAAAAGGACCGCCCCCCAAAAAAAAAAAAGTTGTTGGGCAGATTTGTGCCTTGATTCCAGCATATGGTAGTGTAATACAACATTGCCTTTATTTGAGACTGCATTGGGCCAAAAAAACCAAAAAACCAAAATAAAACGGGGGAGAAGATAGATATGAAACCTTTGTTTCAAAAGCCTGCAATTGCAAATCTTAAAATTTTTAAAAAATAAGAAAAAGATTTGCATGTTCCAAAGGTCAAAATGTCACCAACATTAAATGGTGAGAAAGAAAAGATAACAGCTTTGCATTGTGCAGGATGTGTACCAAAATGTGCCAGCAGAAAGGTTGACCCATTGAAACTAGTGAAAGGAAAAAAAGCTCAGATTGCTACAGGAATCAAACCCCTCTGTGATCCTACTTGTATACAACTGATTTTTATTAATGAGTCCTAATGAAACCTTACTCTCTAGGTGCTGCAAGGTTGTACATATAGAGATTCTTACCCCCCCATAAAACAAGGAAAAATATGACGATGATAGGTCGTTCTCTACTGGTAATGGAGCCAACCAAATAAGGTAACTCTTCTATAAATGGTTAAAGAACTGCCTTTTTTAATTCTATAATAGACTAGGACACTGAGAAAAGGATTATTCTCTATTTCAGACCAATTGAGAATACTAAAGTCTCCTTTAGCTATGCACTTAAGCAAAATATTAATACAGGAGAGCTCTGATATCAGCAATAGATTATTCTACCAAGATGTTGGCCAGGGGATCCAATCCCCCCCAAAGGTAAAGGCTTCTTGCCTGTAAACTGGGATACCCTCAAGAAGAGAGGCGATAAGGCCCTGCTGTCGAAGACCTGATGTAAGCATGGGAAAGATGCATTGAGATGCATTGAGACCACACTTGCAAGTGTAGAGTTGGTCTCTGGAATACCAGAGAGTGTTACCAAAGGCCACTAAACCAATAAAGCAAATATAGGTCTCCTTGAGTCAAGCAAGACTCCTCCATCAGCACCAGCTACACCTCACCTGCCTGGAAATACTGTGCAGCAGTGGCAGCCACATGCCTGTATATCCCAAATCTGATTGGCTATTAGCTCTCTCCTTGGAGGAATAACCCATGGCTGATGCCACAAGCTTACATCCTCTAGTGATTAGGAGAAGTCATAAACCACGGTAAGATCCTGTCGTATTTTACAGAAATAAAACATAATTCATGGATTAAGATACCATCCAAACATCTGTGTCTATACCAAAGTAACCTACCATAACAATTAGTAATGTTTAAATACCTATATATCTAATTGCTTGTGCTTCATTAGTAGGATTGAAAAGTTACCCATGGACAAACTGTCAGCCCATGAAAGGAAACAGCCAGAATTGATCAGAGTTCAAGACAACAGCTCCAGAGAAAGTAGACTGTTTTGCTTCTCGTCCACCTGTGCCCCTTTTCTAAGCCTAGGGAACAATCTGTGGAAGAGGGGGTATGATAGAATGTAAGGGCTGTGATTGGGGTGAATGATGAAACTACAGCAATATAGTCTGGACACTCATCTGATCAACTTGATTGAACATACAAGCCCGTCCAGCTGGATGGTGGGACCCATGGGCTGTGTGGGTTTGGGCACAACTGTTTGCAAATTGGTTTTACATGATGGATGCTTGTACTCATAAATGATTACTTATTGTTTTAAAATGAAAAAAAGAGATGGCCTAGCGGTTAAGAGCGCCAACCACTATTACAGAGGACCCGGGTTCGTTCCCCAGCACCCACATGGCGGCTGAGAACCATCTGAAACTCCAATTCCAGAAGAACTTCAGTTCCAGGGGAATCCGACACCCTCTTCTGACCTCCGCGGCATTGTATGACACGGGTGCACAAACTTGCATGCAGACAGTAGATTCATACACATACAGAAATAAATAAAAATTTAAAAAATATATTTTAAAAAAAAAGAAAAAAAAGAAGTAATAAAAAAAAAGTTGTGCAGATTCAATGGGACAGCATCTTAGGCAAAGATACCTGCATGAAAGGCAAAGTCAGGGAATGGATTAAGATGGTAGATATTTCAGTTTGGCTTAGCCAGGGGTGAGAGCACTTCCCTTAGCCAGGGGTGGGAGCACTTCCTTTGGTTGGCCTTGCTGAGGGACTGTTGTGACTGATGGAAGGTATATAAGGCTAAGATGGGTGTAAACATAAGCCCTCACTTGCAGAATGCTCTTCTGTGACTGGATGACCCATCTCTGGCTTTATGAGCAAGCTGTTAAGATGCCCACCTGTGCTGCCTGCAGGCCCTCGTGTTGCAACATTAGACCCCAGAAAGGGCTTTTCTCAAGTGAGCCTTTCTTGCCCTCTTCTACTATCCTCATTAGGGGAGTGGTTGGAGATAGCAACACAAAGAGGAGGCAGTAGAGGTGACAGTGGATCAGCCAGTGGCAGAGCTATGGAAGTGGCAGAGCTGGGTAGTAGACTGTGGCCTTGATGGACACAGCAACAGTGGAAAGTGGACAGTTGCCTTGACAGCAGCCAAGGCAAAGCTGAATAGTGGCCAAGCAACTGAGCCACAGAAGCAGCTTTGCCAGAGGCTACCCCATGGTTTTAACTCTCTGCAGAGCTGTGAGACCAGCAGCAGAACTGTGGCAGCAGAGAGGCTGTTGTGACAGTAGTGATGTGGCCTCAGTCGCTGTGATACAAGCTGCCCAGAGCAGCAGCAGAATTAAAAGCAGCAAGAGAAGGCCCAGTGTGTGATGCCCTGGGAGCATCAGCCATGATAGCGGTGAAGACAAGCAGTTGAACAGTTCAGAAGAGCTAAGGGCAGGAACAAGAGGAACTACAGAAGTAGAAGAGGCAAGGGGCAGGGGGGGGGCGGAGCTGAGCTGAAGAAGGAAAGATAACGGCAGCAAAGCAGAAAAGAGAAACCACACACTGGTCACTGAGTGACTTCCAGAGGACTTGGAACTCTTAAGCTTTAATGGCTAACAGTCTCACATACCCTAGGCCTGGATCTTCTAATACTGGCTCTTATCAAGGACTGGGGAATTCTGGAGTCTCTTATTCTATACCTGCATAACAGCCATTAACATTTGTCACGATAGCATGGAGGGTTCCAGTGCTTGAGACATAGGAGAGCTGCAATGTAGAGTGCCACCCATGCTGTTCTTAGTGTCAGAAAGCAAGGGTTGTAAGAGCTGTAGACCCAGGGTGCTTCCCCTATGGGACCTGTTACAGCTCATGTCTAGGCCTAAACAGTTGGTATTCTTGGGTCTCACAGTAGCTAAGATTACAGATCTTTGTCCGAGGAAGTCTGTGACCCTTGGCCTTTCAAGCTACCATTGCCACTCCGTTGCTTGTTGCTGATGCTGAAGCTGTACTGTCTGATTTTCGGCTGCTGTGGTTCTTGTGGCTCTGGGACTGTAGCTGTCCGAGGTTCCCACCTTCTGCAGCCTTACCACTGCTGGTCTTTCTGTTTTTCCACCTGTTCTGCGGCTCTGCCGCTGCTTCTTGAACATGCTGTTAGCTCAGCCCACTCTATTAAAAGTAGAAAATAAAATGCCACTTAAAAAACAAGAATGGGGGTTGGAGAGATGTCTCAGTGGTTAGGAGCACTGGCTGCTCTTGCAGAGAACTAGGGTTTGATTCCCAGCACCCACATATAACTCTAGTTCCACGGGATCCAATACTCTCTTCTGATCTCTGTGGGCTTTGTATGACTTGGTGCGCTTACATACATCCAGGCAATAGACTCATACATGAAAATAAAAATACATTAAAGAATTACTGAACTCTTGTGTATTGCACACAGAAGATCTCAGCTGACCTTAATGTCCTTTTCTACCCTTTTCCCCACTGGCACCCTCCTCTTGCTCCTCCACCGGAATTCATCCGCTCTGTCATTGCGTTGAGGCCTATTGTGCCAAATTAGTGTCCCCAGATGTTCCTCGGGACAAGTTCATCCACCAAGGCCTACTCAGCCTATCCAGAATTCCTTGCTTTAAGAGGACCAGCTCTTCCTCATGCAACACTAATCAGCTACCAATATTTCTTCAACTAAGATTGGGTTCTGCTACCCATTTCCCCAGTTCCATGCTGGGATTTTGTCTGGTTGAGCTTGCATGGGTCTCCTGCATGCTGACACCATTGCCATAGGTTCATATGAACAGGTCCCAGGAGCTTGTAGGATTCTAATTTTTTCAAAGCCAACTTTTTATTGAAGCTTTGTGCATTTCATACAAAATTACAAATCAAATCTAGACCCATCCCCCTCCCTGCCCCCCACCCCACCAGAGCTCATGCATCCTGCCAAACATGTTTTTCATCTTTTTCTCAGTATCTCTCAAAATTCTTGATGCAGAAGTTTACTGTTTCAAGCAAAAGTTCACCGTTTCAGTCTGTTCTTTGATGCAGAGTTTTCTGTTGTTGTTGTTATTCCTTCCAGTATCACATATGCATGCCACATATATCATAGGTTTTAGCATCTTCGGCTTATGATTTTTTTTAATTAGGCTGAAAGATGTCATGTTTGAAGTCTCCTCCTTGGCAAGCCCAAACCACCATTAGTTCTGCCCTTGTGCTCCACACTGGGGTTTTCCCATTCCATGGTCACCAAATGAGGTCCAGTAAGCACCACATCCTGTCTTGATCTTCCTGTACTGGTCTCCATGATACAGCCTGGGCATGATACAACAATGGCAGTCTATACTCTGAAGAGGTTGAAACCCCAGTAGTAGCTCAGTCCACAAGTTGGATGTCTCAGCAGTCCCCATCTGGCACTGAAAGTTTGGAGGATTCTTGGAGAGACATGTGTCTTCAGTCCATATTGAAAGGTTGAAAAGCTGTGTCTCATGTCTTTGAAGGATGGCAAAAGCAGTGGCAGCCACAGGGTAGCTGCACTTGCCAGTAAGACAGGCAAAACAGCTGTGCTCTTTTTTTATTTTTTATTTTATTTTTCACTTTTTGTCTTTTTATTAAGATTTCAAGTTTTATACCTGAAGTATAATTTTTCAGGACTTACCATTTATTCATTTATTTCTGGTTATACTTTCCTTTTGGATGTTTAAGGCCACACAGTTAGCCCAGATTAACCAAGGTTTTTGTTTTCTCAAGGTCAGTTGAGGGTCTGGTCCTCAAGGGTCACTCAGGTTTTTTGGGGGGAGAGGGAGCTCCTGGATCCTTATGGCTTTTCAATAACCAGTTCCATCCACTTGAGGACAAAGTCAGGTCTTGCTAGACCAGGCTTCCCTTTTTGAAGCATGAGCAGACTTTCTTCTTTATAGACTGGACACTGGCTGAAGTCCCATTAGTGGATCTCCAAGACCTCCCTGCATAGGAAGACTGGTGACTCACATTTGCAGGACATTTCAAGAGATGCCCTCACGCATAGTCCTCTGGGATTTAATTGACCTCTGAGGGCAAGGAACAAAGTTATCCCTTAAGACCCTTGGCCAAATTGGTATGGACATTAAGTATGGTCAGTAAGCATCTAGAAAGGCTAAGTTACACCAGCCTGATACTTTTAACTACTGTGTAATACTTTTTTTCTACATAAGTTTATTTTTATTTTTTAACAAATCTAGACCCGTGTTCCTGCCCATTCCCCCACCCAGCCAGAGCTCATGCATTCTGCCAAACATGCTTTTCATCTCTTTCTCAGTCTTTCTCAATATTCTCCATGAGGAAGTTGACTGGTTTTAGCATGAATTCACTATTTCAGTCAGTTCTTTGATGCAGTCCTTTTCTGTTGTTTGTTGTTGTTGTTGTTGTTGTTTCCAATATGCATTACAGCCAACTGCTTTGGACAAAGCTCAGGGGCCACTACACAAGAAATACTTACAACTGGATAATGGCACTAGCATCCGCAAGATGAGGGATACCATTCATCGTTTGTTTTCTGGGACTGTGTTACTTCACTCAGCATGATGTCCTCTAGCTCCAGCCATTTTCCTGCAAAGCTCATGATGTCGTCTTTCTTTACTGCTGCATAGAACTCCATTGTGTAGATGTACCACATTTTCTCTATCCACTTGTCAGTTGAGGGCATTTAGGTTGGTTCCAGCTCCTTGCTATTGTGAAGAGAGCTGCAATAAACATGGCCGTGCATGTATCTCTGTGTGGTGGCGTGAGTTTTGGGGTACATGCCCAGGAGTGGTATGGCTGGGTCGGGTGGAAAGTTCATTCCAAGTCTCCAAGGGTTCTCCACACTGCTTTCCAGTGGCTGTATGAGTTACATTCCCGCCAGCAGTGGGAGGGATGAGTGTTCCCCTTTCCCCACAAACCTCTCCAGCACTTGGTATCATTTTCTTGATCCTAGCCAGCTTATTGGGTAAGATGATATCTTAAAGTGTTTTTATTTGCATTTCCTTAATATTAGTGATGTTGAACACTTCTTGAGGTGTTTCTCAGACATCTCTAATTCCTCACTTGTGAAGTCTCTGTTCAGTTCTTTGCTCCATCTATTGAGTGTCATTTGTTTTCTTTTTTCTTTTGTTTTTTGAGTAGTTTTATAATTCTGAGAAATCAATGCTTGTCCAGATGTATCTGCAGTGAAGGCTTTCCTCCCACTCTGTGGGATTTCTCTTCACTTCCTTGTGTTCTTTTGATGTACAGAAGCTTTTGAGTTTGATGAGGTCCCATTTGTCAATTTGACCTTAATTCTTGTGCAGCTGCTATCTGATTTAGGAAGTCTTTTCCTCACCTATTGTCTTGTAGTCTGCTGCCAACTTTTTCTTCTATCACCTTCAGAGTTTGGGGTTTCACGTTGAGGTCTTTAATCCATCTGGAGTTCACTTTGTAAGGGCAAGAGGTAGGGGTTTAATTTTATTCTTCTACAAGTGGTGATCCAGTTTTGCCACACACCACTTGCTGAAGATGCTGTCTTTTCTCCATTGTGCTTCTTGGGCCCCCTTGTCAAATATAAGATGGCTGAAATAGTATGTGCTCAGATTTGGGATCTTCGTTTTGTCCATTGGTCAACTGGTCTGTTTTTTGTGCCAGTACCAGGCTGTTTTTATGACTATAGCCCTGTAGTATAGTTTGAAGTCTGGTATAGAGATCACCCTGTGTTGCTCTTTTCACTCAGGGTTGTTTTTGGCTATTCCGCGTCTTTTGCTTTTCCAATGAATTTAAGCACTTTTGTTTCCAAGCCTGTGAGATACTCTTGGGGATTTTGATTGGGATTGCATTAAATCTATACAAGAGTTTTGGTAAAATGGACTTTTTACAATGTTAATTTCCCAACCCATGAGCATGGAGGTTTTTTTTTTCTTGATTTTTCAATTTCTTTTTCTTTAAAGGTTTAAAATACTGTGTAATATTTTAAGGCTTGACAAAAGCTCAAGCAGCTTGTATAAGAAATACTAAGAAGCATTCCCATAAAATAAATACGTGTTAGACATAATGTCATGACAAACTAGTTTTTTCTGCATTTTACTCTTTATCTTATATTCACTCTAAAATTGCATAGATATCCTCCATCCATATACCAAAAACTTCTAACTCTGAAAATAAATGGTAGCTTAGTTCTAGAACCTATTAAGGGATTCACAATATAGGATTCTATTTTCATATGGTCATGCATCTCCTCCCTGGCTCTTACAATCTTCACACCTCCCCTCTTCTTTTTTTCACATTTGGGACCAGTCTTTCCATTGCAATGCTATTGTTGTTCTAACATATGGAATTATGAGAAAGAAAAATATCATTTTCTGATCTTAAACAATATTGAAATATTTGCCTCTAAAGTTCTAAATTTGCTTCTTACATGATAACATCAGCTTATTTGCTCTTCTAGAACACATTGAATGTGTTTTTCTGTTAAAAGCCTGTAGATACACAATTTTCACTAAATTTGTGAATATAAACTGGCATGGCAGCTCATTAATGTTTTCTCTTTTTTATTTATATATATTTATTTATACAAGATAATATTACAAATCAAATCTAGACCTGTGTCCCCCTCCCTCCCCCCCACCCCACCAGAGCTCATGCATTCTGCCAAACATGTTTTTCATCTTTTTTCTCAGTCTCTCTCAAAATTATTTATGCAGAAGTTGACTGTTTCAAGTAGAAATTCACTGTTTCAGTCAGTTTTTTGACGCAGTTCTTTCTGTTGTTGTTGTTCTTCTTTCCAATATGCATCACTCCCAAATATTTGGACAAAAGCTCAAGGAGCCCTGCACAAGAAATACTTACAACTAGGTAATTGGCGCTAGCATCCACAGATGAAGGATAGCATTCGTCGTTTGTTTTTTCTGGGACTGTGTTACTTCACTTAACATAATATCTTCAGCTGGGCGTGGTGGGTGCATGCCTTTAATCCTAGCACTTGGGAGCAAGGGCAGGTGGATCTTTGTGAGTTCAAGGCCAGACCTGTCTACAGAAGCGAATTCCAGGACAGAGGGCTCCAGGGAGACCCTGTCTCAGAAAAGACCAAAAAAAAAAAAAAAAAAAACCAAACTATAATATCTTCTACTTTCATCCATTTACCTGAAAAGTTCATGATGCCATCTTTCTTTATGGCTGCATTAGAACTCATCGTGAGATGTACCACATTTTCTCTATCTACTCGTCAGTTGAGGGGCACTGGAGTTGGTTCCAGCTCCTTGCTATTGTGAAGAGAGCTGCAATAAACATGGCCGTGCATGTATCTCTGTGGTGGCGTGAGTCTTGAGGGTACATGCCCAGGAGTGGTATGGCTGGGTCGGGTGGCAAGTTCATTCCAAGTCTTCCAAGGGTTCTCCACACTGCTTTCCATAGTGGCTGTATGAGTTTACATTCCCACCAGCAGTGGATGAGTGTTCCCCTATCCCCACAACCTCTCCAGCACTTGGTATCATTTGTTTTCTTGATCCTAGCCAGTCTTATTGGAGTAAGATGATATCTTAAAGTGGTTTTAATTTGCATTTCCTTAATTATTAGCGATGTTGAACACTTCTTAAGATGTTTCTCAGCCATCTCTAATTCCTCACTTGTGAAGTCTCTGTTCAGCTCTTTGCTCCATCTTTTAAGTGATTCATTTGTTTTCCTTCTTCTTTGTTTTTTGAGTAGTTTATATATTCTGGAAATGCTTTGTCAGATATATCTGCAGCAAAGTTTCCCTCCCACTTTGTGGGTTTTGTCTTCACTTCCTTGATTGTTTCTTTTGATGTACAAAAGCTTTTGAGTTTAATGAGGTCCCATTTGTCAATTGTTGATCTTATTTCTTGTGCAGCTGCTGTCTGATTTAGGAAGTCTTTTCCTATGCCTATGTCTTATAGGCTGCTACCGACTTTTTCTTCTATCACCTTTAGAGTTTTGGGTTTCATGTTGAGGTCTTTGATCACTCCCCTCCCTTCTACAATGGTCCCTGAGCCCTGGCTTAGTTAAGCTTAATATATGACCTGTCCATGGAGCCATACTTTGTAGACTCCTAATCTCCATGGTTTGACCTTTTGTGTTCCTGGTCCTCTGTTGCATGAGGGAACTTCCTTAATGAGAGTTGAGAGATTCATTAGTGTCCTCTTGGCCCCTTGTTCTATGTTGCATGAGCCTTAAGTATTTAGGCTGCATTGTAGATGTGCCTTTTAGGCTTGAGCAATTCACAGACAATGTGCATGACCAGTTGTGGTATCTATAATACTCTCCATCTGGTGCAAAGGAAACTTCTTTGATGAGTGGTTACTAACATACTTGTCTGTGAATATAAGGACAGATATTTTGCAATCAGTAAGAAGTCGTATTAGTGAAGGGATGTAACAGCTTTGGGGATTTCTCCAAGATCTATGACTTTCCCATCCACATGTATTTGGCTGAGTTTCTTCCCATGAGTGTGCTTTAAGTCCAATTAGTTAGCCATTGATTGCCCCTAAGATAAAAGTACCACTACTGCACCAATGCCATATGCTGTGCTGATCACTGACATGGCTATTTGGTCTTAAAGCTAGTGTTGGAACATTGAGTGCTCTCAAAAGCTATGAAAGCAGGCCTTCACGGGAGTTCCAGTTCCATTGCTCCAAATCCTGTCTCCGAAGTATATATTGTCTTCAGCAATAAGGTCTCACCTTCAAGTTCTGGGAGGCAATCAAAATAAATAATGCCTAGCTATTATAAAATACCTGAGGGAATTATATTAGTCTGACAATCTAATGACAAATTACACATACAATCATCTCTCCATTAGTCCATGTGCATAGCTGAAGGCTACATAACAAGAAACAGTGCCAGATAGGAGAAACCTTCTTTTGAGTTGTTGGCTAGGGTAGCCCAGAGACTCCCCAAATAAAATATTTTTTAAAAAGCTTAATGTTGGGGGGCTGGAAGATGGCCTAGCCGTTAAGAGCGCCGACCGCTCTTGCAGAGGACCCGGGTTCGATCCCCAGCACCCACATGGCGGCCGAGAACCGTCTGAAACTCCAATTCCAGGAGAACTCCAGTTCCAGGGGAATCCGACACCCTCTTCTGACCTCCACGGCATTGCACGACACGGGTGCACAAACTTGCATACAGACAGTACATTCATACACATACAGAAATAAATAAATAAATAAATAAATAAATAAATAAATAAATAAATAAATAAAAAGCTTAATGTTGCAAAACCAGGTAAGGAAGGGGCTGCACGAAGGATATACTGCAGTCGGCTCATGGTCTGTTGTTCATACAGCTCCAAGAGGAGTGATTGTTCCAATCACAGCAGACCCTCATGCAATTGAGAGACTGTGTTCACAACCATTCGCCTCTTTTGCACCAGTCATGGCAGTCTTTCTGCTAGGTCACCAGGGTCACCAGACTTATGATGGTAAAAAGCACAGTATAAATGAACACAGGTGTGCCCAGAGCTTAACTTTCAGAAGCTGAGTTGTGGTTCAGGAGTAAGCAGCTGTAAGAGCTTTGTGATCTGTCTTGACATAAAAAATAATAATCTGGCTGGCTGCTTAACTGACATTACAAGGGAGCCGGGCATCAGGGAAGAGTGATGGCTGTCAAATGAGGAGTCCTCAACATCTTTGCTCATTTATGGGAAAAATAAATAGCAGGAAGACTGTTTAGGACTTATCACTAAGTGACTTTTTTTTGGTAGTTTTAAGACAGGGCCTCTGTAGCCCCAGTTGGCCTGGAACTTGCTTTGTAGACCAGGTTGGCCTTGAACTCACAGAGATCCACCTGCCTCTGCCTCCTGAGTGCTGGGATTAAAGGCATGTGCCACCATGCCCAGCCATCACTAAGTGATTTTAGCAGTGCCTAACAGTGTTTTATAAATTTGTAAAACCGACCTGATGCCCCAGGGAAAGATGAGTCTCACACTTATTGGTCATGTCTACTATGTTTAGATTCTTTGTTTCATCTCTCCATCCATTATTTCTACACGGTGGCACTGAGTTCCATTTGCCTTATTAATATTTCCTTAGTAAAGCATGCTTTCCTTGTTAGTCCTGCTTTTAGTTATACAAGTTTAGCTGCTTTGTCATACAAGGTATAAACCATAATCTTGGTATAACCTAGCCCCTACAGGGGTTGCCCAGCTGCTAGGCCAGGGAAGGTATGAGGTACCTTCTCTGATGAGGATCAGGACAGTTGGAACTACAAAGCACTGACTCCCACCCTGAAACAGCCTTCATCAACTGCAGCTTGAGGCTCAGCACTCTCTGACAGAGCTACACCATTGCCATGTGGTTGGTCCACGGGACACAGTCCACACAGGCAACTGCGCTGATAACTGCCAAGGGGTTTCATGGAACTTCGAGTTTGTCTCTAACCACCATCCTGGGACTTAAAGAGGGTAGGGTGCATGGTTCTATTATACAAATATGTGTAGGGAATTGAGTGAACTGACATGTCACTCAGGGATCAACCACAGAAATAGAATCACAAGCAGATGGAAAGAGATAAGAGACAAAAGAGACTTTGTACAAGGAATTTCATGACTGGTTATGGGGCTGCTCAGGCAAGCCTGAGAGCCACAGAGCAGGTTGCAGGAGGGCAGGCCATCAGGAAGGGCAGGCTGAGACTCTTGGGCACTGCTGGTGATCTGCCCTACATATAAATATTTATGAAGGCATCCATCATGGCGTAGATCTCTGCTTTTAGCAAAGAAAGTAGTCATTAATGTATTTAAACCAGATCAAATGAGAATTCCAGAAAGCCAGAACCAAAGAGGAAAACTCATCCCTGAGATTCTGTTCCTCTGGGATTGCTGTTGGCATCAAAATCTGTGTCTGACAGAGCCAACCAGAGGCACAACCAGCATGTGTCAGATTTGTTATGAGGTGGTGACTGATGGTGGAGGCTGTAGGCAAGTCTAATAGCTCCAGGCAGGGCTGTCAGGAAGAACCTCTCAGAGCTGGGGCTGCCGTCTGCACATAATTCTTTCCTCTTCAGGGCTGATCCTGAGGACTTTCAACAGGTTGAGTGAGGCCAATCCAGGCTTTATGCCATGTCAAAAGGTTATATACTTTAGTATCATGTGTAAGATACAAAGCTGGACATAGTGGTACATGCATATAGTCCTAGCTAACTTTAAGGCTATGGGAGGGTGACAATTTGAGCCTGAGAGTTCTAGATCAGCTTGGGCAATATAGTGAAACGCATCATGCATCAGACCTCCAAATCCTTTATATGGACTTCAGTTTATGTCTATCTAGTTGGGGCTATAGCAAGGTAACATGATACATCCGGAGAGAGGTCAACCTGCCTATAGACCTGCATTATTTCTTTGACTCTCTACCTGTCCATCCTCTTTGCACAAGCACATAGTCTCTCAGACTGACCCACAAGAAGCTGATGTCACCTGGAATAGGAGGACCCCATATGTTTACTTCAAGTATATTTACAGAAAACAGTGCTTGGGAATGGCAGGTCAAATTTGCATAACAAAATGAAACACTTTAAGTACACAATCCAATTGTATTAATAACTCTTTAATAGTATTAACCATCACATGAATAGCAAAACATTTCCAAGACCCCAAAAGAAAACCATGTGCTAATTTTTGTCAGCCATGCTCCCTCTCTCCCATTCTATGCTCCTCCGACCTGGACATTTTATAACCATCTATATATCTTCAAACTCATTCAGTGGAGCCCTAGATATCTCCACACCTAAACTGCCTGAGCACGTAGGGGCAGAATCCAGGTCCTCCTTCACGATGCTGGGACTGTAATCGGGTTTGACAGCTTCAGCAAGCTCCCGGGCATACATCTCATATCTGCCTGTCATCTGAAAGCAAACACAAACAACACATATTCTGTTCTAAAATGTCCTATTCCAGGGCCGGGCGTGGTGGCTCACACCTTTAATCCCAGCACTCAGGAGGCAAAGGCAGATGGAGCTCTGTGAGTTCAAGGCCAGCCTGGTTTACATAGGGAGTTCCAGGCCAGCTGGGACTACAGGTAGACCCTGTCTCAAAAGACCAAAAAAAAAAAAAAAAAAAAGGTCCTATTCCTTACTTGCCACCAGCTCTTGCCACTAGGGGGCGGCACAGGACAGAAATATATCCATGTGCTGGTTGACAGGACAATTTTGAGACTACAATAAAGTGGTGCCCTCAGAACTGATGTCAGTGAAGTTCATGGACATAGATGATTCACACAGCCTAGCCCAGTATACTGTGACATCTCCATCTAGGAGGTGTGGTCTGCTGTGAGACAGGGTAGAAGAAGGGTGTCCTGTGGTTTCCAAGAGCCCCTAAGACTCAGAGAGTAGAGTGACACCAGCTAGGAACAAAGAAGACTGGAGATTTGAACTCGGGTCTCTGGGCTGAGGCTGAGATCTTCCTTCCATGAGGCATCTCATTACAGACAGATGGAGACAGGGGATGGAGAACTGGAAAGGCCAACCAGGTAGCCTACTCCTGGACATACCCTCCCTCTCTCCCTCCCTCCCTCCTTCCCTTGCCAGCTCCTTCCAACAGCCTGGACAAGAGCTCACAGCCATTTCTGCTAGGAAGGCTTTTGCTTTGGGAAAGTCTAAAGAGAAAACTTTCTGCCTATTGCTCCTGGAGATACTTGTTAAAAGAGTTGGCTGCATTCTTGGCTCCAAGGTCTGACTTACATGGAATCGTGCATTGATCTTGGCTGCCCAGGAAGAGGAGACAGGTCAGGAGACCTCTCAGGCAGTACCTTGCTTGTCTTATAAGAATCTGAACCTGGAGGACACAATCAAGACCCACACTCAGGTCAGGAGGAGAAGGAGGCCTTGTCTGTGTCTGGCTGGACAGGAATGCCAGGCCTTCTCCTCCCAGCCACACTCAGCAAAGCCACCTAGTCACACAGAGTGGGGCATTCATTTTTGTTTCTCAAAAACTGCTGGATGTGAGTGTAAGAAACCTTGCAGTCATCCTGTCCCAGCATGGCAGGTACCTGAGTGCTCAGACTACTGACCCCAGAGGGTATTATGTCTCAAAGGCAGCATTTGAACTGGGTGTCCTAAGGCCTGGGAGCAGAAGATCCTTGCTCCAGGAGAACTGAGTAAGATGGAATGAGAGGCAGGTCTAGATTCGGTGTCTCCATGTGACCCATTTCCCACTATTGTCAAGGCCTAGACTGTGGAGCCTGGTCACAGGCAGAACCAGACATGCACATTTATCTTTCAACAAGTGAAAATGCCTAGAAAGAAAGAATGATCACAGAAGCCAACCCACTGTATTCTCTGGACAAATGCAATTGAGATTAATTTGTGGGCAGGAGCCCCGAATCTAAATCAGATGAGAGATGTTACTGAGGCCTGCTGCTTGAGCATCGTCTGTCCCCAGGCCAGCAGGGCTGTCCTTCTGCTCAGAGGGAGATGGAGAGGGGAGCTGGTGCCTCCTGCCAGCTGCCTGCAGGAGCAGGTGCAGCTCCTGCACTGCAGACTGGACCCAAGCAGAGCCGCAGGGGAACAGAAGGGGCTCAGGGACCCACCTTGAAGTTCCAGATGTCATTCACTTGCTGGCAGAGGTTGAGGTTGAGCTCAGCAACCAGCAGCCCATCCCGATTACGTGAGAGTCCGGGAGTTCTGCTGCCGTCAGGAGCTGACACGTAGCTTGAGCCATAAAAGTAGCCAAAGTCATGGTGAGCTTTAAGGAGCAAAGACAAGCAGCCGTGAGCGTGGACACAGTTGGGGCTCTGTGGAGGGGAAGCTCACGGAGGGAGACTTGGGCCAAGCATTCATACCACCTCCCCAGAGTCTGCCATATGCTAATGCCCAAAGGACCTGTCTGTCTCCTCAGACCTGAAGGTCCTACATGAGGTTAGACTTATTTCACTCTCTGCCCCTGAAAACATTTCTGAATGTCACCCTTTAGGGGTGGTAATTCTTCACTCTCAGCAGCAGCTTCTCAAAGCCCAAATGAATCATGGGCTCTAGGGGCTTCCTGTGTGACCCGCTTCCTATGGTAGCTCCACTTGGGAAACTGCATGATATGATATGTCCTGGTTATCAGACCTAACCCCCTCCTCATGCCTTAGGCCTTCACTAGTCGAAGAGTGCCAAGGGCCACCACAGGTGAGTGAGGCCACCCATCTAACACAACACAGGATCAGAACCCCCTTTCCCACATCTTCTGTACGTCCATCATCAAGGAAGCAAACTGAGATTGGAACATCTGCAAGATTGGGGTGCCACCTAGGGGGACCTAGAAAACAGTTCTGTTCAGCTTCCTATAGCTTTCTGGGAGGTGGGAGGTAACCCACCAAGCCAGGTTAGACACCTCTTTGGTAAGGGAGGTAGCTCTTTCCTCCCACATCCTTGGCCAAAGGGGTGGGATCTTGGGATGGGTGTGTTAGCAGCTGCCCTTTGATCACAATGTACTGTGGACTCCAGAACCTATGACAATCTATGCTGACTCAGGCACAGGGACAGTTGGACAGTCAGGGAGGAAGGAATGTGGGAGCCTGTATGAGGGTAGGGTCCCCCTGCCCCTTCTAGGGGACTCACAAAGGGGCCCCATATCTTTACAGCCCATTTTCTTCTCAGTCCTGAGAAGGCAAAGTAACTAGTCCCATTTCTATTTGATCCCCAGTTAGAGAGAAAGGGGGTCACTAGTGAGTGATCTCAGCCATAGTCGGACTCCCACAAAGCAACAAAGCAAGAAGAGGAGAGTCTCTCCTCCCTTTTGAGGTGCTAATGTACAGACAGGCTATGGGGAGAACCATGCCCAGAGGAAGCAGATGGAGAACGAGAAGGTGAGGCAGACCAAGAGGAAAGTTCATGAACATACCTTTCTTTCCGTCTCCAGAGGTAAACTCATTGGGGAAGTGCTCCTGTGAATTAAAAGTAAAGTTAAGAGGAACCTCTAGGTGGCAGCACGATATTCAGGACATTCACTTAGCCAGACCAAGACGGCAAGCTGACCAAGGAGGCTCAGTTAGAGTGTGGTGGAAGGGTCTGTGCTCACTGGGCAACCAGCCAGCATTTGTAATATGTCCTGTCTTGGGAAGCCAGCAGGATAATGGACAGTCAAGGTAAAGGCCTGGCTTCTGCATTCGGGTTTATAATCCTGGAGGAAGGAAGACTTGTGGCACCACAGTGCTCAGGGTTGGGCAATGCATGTGAGGTCAGCCAGTATGAAGAAATAACATCCCTCTTCAATAATTGAACAGTTGGGTTTCTTTTCTTGTCAGAAAGCATTTAGGTTTATAAGGAAATCTTGATTTTCTCAGACTCAGCAGACAAGAAGTTCACAGGTGATTAAATAAAATGAGGGGTATCTGCATATAAGAGTTCAAAGCCAGTTAATAAATGCATTGTTTTGTAATCAAAACTACTCCGTGCATGGGACCGTTGATGAGGGGGAAGGTTAAACTAGACATGTAGAAAGGAGAAAGCATATAATACTAGTCAAGTACAATTGTTTCAGCTAAAGCAAAGCAGCTAAAAGAAAGACAGAAATATACCAGGTGTGCTGAAGCAGGCCTGTGATCCCAGCATTTAGGTGGTGGTGCAAGGACATGCAGGAGTTCAGAGCCATCTCTGGCTACATAATTTGAGCCCAGCCTGGGATATAGGAAACCCTGTCCCAAAATACAAATAAGAAAGGAGAGGAGGTAGGAAGGGGAGGTAAAGTGAGAAGAGAGAAGAGGAAGAGGAGGAGGAAGGAGAGAAGGAGGAGGAGGAAGTGGAGGAGCAGAGAAAAACTTGCCAGACCAAGTCATTTTCTCTCCTGGGACCCTGGGATTTGTGGCATGTGTGCAGAGAGAATGGGAAGACGTGTGAGGGATCTGCACTAAGGCCAGCAGCCACCAGCTCCGTGCCTCAGCCAGGCCTCAGACACATACCTGGCCCACACGGTTAATGGCACAAGTGAAGCAGTGATTGGCAATGGCTGCATTTCTGGCTTCAATTGGCCACAGGGCCTCACTGTAAGAGAGGATCAGGAAGAATTAGTTTGTAGATTTCCCAGGCAAAGTCAGTGGAGGCTACCCTAAGATACAGCCTGGCTGTTGGGCTTCTTGAGCCTGTGGCCCAAAGAAACCTGCAAGCTGAGCTGGGTACAGTGCCAATCCAGCACTTCGGGAAGCTGAGGCAAGATGACTGTGAGCTTAAAGCTAGCCCACGTTACACAGCAAATACCATACCAGTCTGCGCTAGACAAGGTCTTAAAACAGACAAAACACCCATCAGCTGACCAGCTTGTCTTCAACACCTTGCTTATAGACAGCAGCTTTCTGGGGAAGGCCAGCTACCTGTAGAATCTACATGGCTATAGTCTACTGGGAGCCAGACAGCCCTGCATCAGATCCTTGTCCCGAGCCTCAGTCTCTTCCAAAAAAATCCCCCAAAGAGAATGAAGATTGAATTATGCTGAAGTTCCACATGGTGGTTGTTTCCTGTCATGTCCATCTTCCTTTTCTGTTTCAGGGAAGCCATCTTCCAAGCTGGCCTAATGGGTGGTAAATATCAGACAGAAGCTAGGGGTTTAGGGAGCTAGTACAGGGCTGCTGAGGGCTGAGCCTGCTCTGTCCTAACTCCCCTACTGTGCAGGGCAAAGTGTTTTTTTTATTTATTTATTTATTTTTTTATTTGTATGAATGTACTGTCTGCATGTAGGTCTGTGCACCCCTGTAGTGCAATGCCGTGGAGGTCAGAAGAGGGTGTTGGATTTCCCTGGAACTGGAGTTAAAGATGGCTCTCAGCCACCATGTGGGTGCTGGAGATCGAACCAGGGTCCTCTGCAAAAGCAGTTGGCGCTCTTAACCACTAGGCCATCTCTCCAGCCCTGGGGGCAAAGTGTCTTAAAGTTAGTGATTTCTTGCAGTAAACAGTTAACCAGAAGGACTTTGGCAATGTTGTTGGGGTGACATTCTGCAGCAAACTCACCACCTCCAAGTGAAGTCCTGTTTCCCAGCACAGTCCAATTTTCCTCCTCTGGATCTTGCATCGCTAAGCAGTTTCCATGGTTCCCTAGCCACCCCACAGCCACAGCTGAGCTGCGGGCCTTCCTCAGTTCAGCACCCACCAAAGAGGGCCTGCCCTTCGTCCCGACAGCTTGGATGCACCATGAAATTAACTGGGCCTTCTGCTCACCAATGATCTCTTACATAAGGACCAACATTAAGATTCTGGATGGGCAGCAGCAATGCCCACTTAGAAACACAGAGTGACCGAGAGCAAAATGCCCTGCAGTCTCCCTTCCCATCAGTGTGCATCTAGGTTCAATGAGGGAGGAGGTGGAAGTGTGGGTGCTTGTCAAAATTCTAATTCTTAGGAGATTTATGGGTCTAGGAAAAGGAGAAAAAAAAATCACAGGCTTGATTAAGGAGACTAATTTTGCTGTTTTAAAAAAATTCCTTCATCTGCTAAGCCAAGCTGAGAAAACTTTTAAGAAAGGAGTTTTGCAGAAGCACACTGGTCAAGGACACTGGTTGGGGACATGGCCAGGACTTAAACAGGCACTTAAGAGGCGATTGCCATAAAGCAGCTTTCCTGCAATTCTCCAGAGAGATGTGCTACATTGGAGTCAAATCTACAGCTGGAAAGGAAATGTGTGCTTTCTAAATTGCCAAGGAAAAGGAGGGTGGACATTCATTAGAGTCCAGTGTGTATTATAAGAACCAAATCCCCATGTATGGGGACAACATGAAAGCTAAGGCTGTGACAGTGACTTTGTAGGCTATGTAGGACCCATCCTGTGACTGTCAAGATGATTAGTTGCATCCAACCTCTCAATCTAGTTTGGGTTAGAATTGTGGAACACAAAAATAGGCAAGGACACCTTGCTTAACCTACAAAGTAAGCACATGTGTGTTTGTCTAAGATATAGAGGAGATGCCAGGGAACAGG
The DNA here is from genome assembly GCA_009823505.1 of Rhizomys pruinosus. Classification (NCBI taxonomy): domain Eukaryota; kingdom Metazoa; phylum Chordata; class Mammalia; order Rodentia; family Spalacidae; genus Rhizomys; species Rhizomys pruinosus. The sequence goes on from VZQC01001241.1 coordinate 69,153, forward strand.
ATGGATGGTTCTAGAAATTGTGATCTAATGTCAGGGTTTGTTAGCATTGTGCTTTTTTAAAAAACAAACACTTATTAATTGTACAAATAATCATGCATATCCCACCACAAACATCTCACACACAACCTCATCCACTTCGACATTCCTTCCTCAGGCTACAGTTCTAGGAGTATTGCTACCTGCTTAAAGGACATGGACCAAAATGTTCACCCCATGAAGTGTACTGCTCTCCCAGAGAGCTGGTACAGTTTTCCCTGCCTGTCTCACCACACCCTTGAAAGCTGAGATCTGGACAATTCTTGGCCAAGGAAGGAAAAAAAAAACCAATCATTTCCAATAATCCTAATAGGCTGCTGAGGACAGAAACAGTTAAGTGCCTATTATATTAGGTTTTGTTTGCTTATTTTTGGATAAGAAAAGCTCAAAATAGCAGGTCGAGGAGGCCCTATCATGCACAAAGTGAGGTAGCTGTCTGTGTCTGGCCAGAAGCCATTTGAAGCCCATATGCTTAGTGAGTGGACTTCATGCTCCTCTATGAAAGCCCAAGGGGGAGGCAGAGCTCTCCAAATGTCTCAGACATCATTGTAGAAGGAGCTACTCTCTCATGTGGCCCCAAATTCGCACTGAGTCCTAGTGGATGGATGACTATTGATCATCTTGCCTTACAGCTGGTAATGGACAATTATTTGTATTTAAACTACCATGAGACCCTGGCACATTTTCTGAGAGGAAATGCTGAAGGAAGATCCAAGGCCCAATATTTTTCCTTCTCACCAACAGCATCTCTTCTGGACCCAGACCAGACTCTAAGTACACCCTAGGTAGGAGACTATGGAACTGAATTCCAGGTCTGTTAGGGGGCTTCTGGGAAAATTCTGAATGTGGAGGCATGTCACTCTCAAGAAAAGAGCAATATATTCAAAATCAAGGTAAAATAAATGTCAGATCTGAGATTTAGAAGAAACCAAATCAAAATTTCATTGACAGACAAAGTGAGAAGTTGTAGGGGTTGGCAGACCTTGTAGGGGTTGGCAGACCTCCTCCTCCTGGCTCCAACTGTTACAATGCTCATCCCTCCCTTTTAGAATGGAGATGTTTACTTTGTGTTCTTATATCTTGGAATTATAGAACTTGGTTGGATTGTTTTTCTGATTTTAGGGGTTCACAGATTTTCTCAAATCTCACAAGAGACTGGACTTCTGGACAATGTTGGGACTACCAAGACATAGGGGACTGTTTACATCACAAGGTAGGCGTGACATTTGAGGACCAGTGGTGTAATGTTATAGGTTAAAAGTGATATGTTTGCATGTCAAGTTGACAAAGGATGGACTTGTAATGGCTAATCTTCACTGTCAACTTGGGTGGCTTTAAAATAAACTTAGGCTGGATGTGGTGGCACACGCCTTTCTTTTATTTTAATTTATTGTTTTACATATTTTTTGAACAAGATTATGTTATAAATCGAATCCAGACTAGTGACCCACTCCCAACCCCCCCCCCCCCCCGCCCCACCAGATTCACCCTTTCAGTCAGTTCTTTGATGCAGTCCCCTCTGTTGTTGGTGTTGTTGTTGTTCTTTCCAATATGCATCATCTCCAATGAGAAATGTTTTCACTAGGTTATTGGCACTAGCATCCATAGATGGGGATACCATTGTCAGTTTGTTTTCTGGGACTGTGTTACTTCACTGAACCACATATCTTCCAGTTCCATCCATTTACCTGCAAAGTTCATGATGTTGTCTTTTTTACTGCTGCATAGAACTCCATGTGTAGATGTACCACATTTTCTCTATCCACTGGTCAGTTGAGGGGCATTTGGGTTTTTCCAGCTTTTTGCTATTGTGAACAGAGCTGCAATAAACATGGCTGTGCATGTATCTCTGTGGTAAGAAGAGTCTTGTGGGTATATACCCAGGAGTGGTATGACTGGGTCAGGTGGTAAGCTCATTTTGGGTCTTCCAAGGGTTCTCCATACTGCTCTCCATAGTGGCTATAGAAGTTTACATTCCCACCAGCAATGGATGAGTGTTCTCTTTTCCACACAACCTCTCCAGCACTTGGTATCATTTGTTTTCTTGATCCTAGCCAGTCTTATTGGAGTGAGATGATATCTTAAAGTGGTTTTAATTTGCACTTCCTTATTTATTAGCGACATTGAACACTTCTTAAGATGTTTCTCAGCCATTTCTAATTCCTCACTAGTGAAGTCTCTGTTCAGCTCTTTGCTCCATCTTTTGAGTGTTCATTTGTTTCTTTCTTCTTTGTTTTTTGCGAGTTTATATACTGGAAATCAATGCTTTGTCAGATGTATCTGCAGTGAAGGTTTCCTCCCACTCTGTAGGTTTTCTTTCACTTCCTTGATTGTTTCTTTTGATGTACAGAAGCTTTTGATTTAATGAGGTCCCATTTGTCAATTGTCGACCTTAATTCTATGCAGCTGCTGTCTGATTTAAGAATTCTTTCCTATGCCTATGTCTTGTAGTCTGCTGCCAACTTTTCCTCCATTGCCTTCATGTTTTGGGGTTCACATTGAGGTCTTTGATCCATCTGGAGTTGACTTTTGTACAGGGCAAAGGTATGGGGTTTAATTTCATTTCTTCTACAAGTGGTGATCCGTTTTGCCACCACCACTGTGAAGATGCTGTCTTTCCTCCATTGCGTCTTCTTGGCCCCCTTGTCAAATATGAGGTGGCTGAAATTTGATGTGCTCAAGTTTGGATCTTCAGTTTGTTCCATTGGTCAACAGGTCTGTTTTTGTGCCAGTACCAAGTGTTTTTATGACTATAGCCCTATAGTATAGTTTGAAGTCTGGTATAGAGATCTCCCCTGTTTTGCTCTTTTCACTCAGGGTTGTTTTGGCTATTCAGTGCCTTTTGTTTTTCCAAATGAATTTAAGGACCTTTTTTTCCCAAGCCTGTGAAGAAACTCTTTAAAAAAAAAAAAGTAACTCTTGGGGATTTTAATTGGGATTGCGTTAAATCTATACAAGAGTTTGGGTAGAATGCACATTTTTACAATGTTAATTTTCCCAATCCATGAGCATGGGAGGTTTTTCCATCTTCTGATGTCTTCTTCAATTTCTTTCTTTAAGGGTTTAAAATTTTTGTTGTAGAGATCTTTGGTGTCTTTGGTTAGGTTTGTTCCTAGGTATTTTATTGTTTTTGAGGCTATTATGAGTGGGAAGGTCTCCTTGAATTTCTTCTTCAGTTGCTTGTTGTTAAAAAGAAAGGCTACTGATTTTTTAGGTTAATTTTGTATCTTGCCACTTTACTAAAGCTCTTAATCATTTCTAGGAGTTTTCTGATGGAATTTTTAGCATCCCTTGGTAAACAATCATATCATCAGCAAAAAGGGATAGTTTGACTTCCTCTTTTCCAATAAGAACTCTTTTAATTTCCTTATCTTGCCTTATTGCCCTAGCAAGTGTTTCAAGCACTATATTGAAAAGGAGTGGGGACAGGGGCAGCCTTGCTGAGTTCCTACCTTTGAAGGGAATACTTCTGTCATTTCCCCATTTAGGCTGTGGGTTTCCTGTATATGGCTTTGATTACATTGAGGAATGATCCTCCAATCCAATTCCCTCTAGGACTTTAAACATGAAGGGATGCTGGATTTTGTCAAAGGCTTTTTCAGCATCAATTGAGATGATTGTGTGGTTTTTGTCTTTCAGTCCATTTATATGTTTGATGATATTTGTTGATTTTCATATTTTGAACCATCCCTGCATTTCTGGTCTGAATCCAACTTGGTCATGATGGATGATCTTCTTGATGTGGGTCTGTTGCGATTTGCAAGTATCCTGTTTAGAAGTTTTGCATCTGTGTTCATTAATGAGATGGGTCTATAGTTCTCCTTTTTGGTTGTATCTTTGCCTGGTTTTGGTATTAGAGTGATGCAGACTTCATAGAAGGAATTTGGGAGAATTCCCTCTGTATCCTTCTTTTTTTTAATTTTATTTATTTATTTTTTATGTGTATGAGTGTACTGTCTGCATGTAGGTCTCTGCACCTGTGCTGTGCAATGCCTCGGAGGTCAGAAGAGGGCATCGGATTCCCCTGGGACGGTTCTCAGCTGCCATGTGGGTGCTGGGGATCGAACCCTGGTCCTCTGCAAGAACAGTTGGTGCTCTTAACTACTAGGCCATCTCTCCAGCCCTTCCTCTGTATCCTTCTAAACAATTCGAGTAATAATGGTTGTAAGTCTTTTTGAAATATTTTATAGAATTCTGCCATGAAACCATCTGGGCCTGGGCTTTTTTTAGTTGGGAGGTTTTTTATAACATCTTCAATTTCTTCATATATCATGGGTCTGTTTAAGCTGTTGATCTCTTCTTGGTTGAGCTTTGGTGATTCCCAGGATTTCATCCATTTCTTCCAGGTTTTCAAACTTGGTAGAGTATAGGATTTTGAAGTATTCCCATATGATTGTCTGGATCTTTTCATTGTCTGTGGTGATATTTCCCCTTTCATCACAGATTGTATTGATTTGAAGTTGTTCCTTCTTTCTTTTGGTTAACTGGGCTAGAGGTCTGTCTATCTTGTTTATTTTCTCAAAGAACCAACTTTGGGATTCATTGATTTTCTATATGGTTTTCTTTGTTTCTATTTCATTGATTTCTGCTCTGATTTTTGTTATTTCTGCTGCATTTATGGTTCATTTGCCTCTCAAGTGTTTTTCGCTGCAATGTTAGATCGTTCACTTGTGCTCTTTCTGTTTTTTATTTATTTATTTATTTATTTATTTATTTATTTATTTTTATGTAAGCACTCAGGGCTATAAACTTCCCTCTTAGGACTGCTTTTAAAGTGTCCCATAGGTATGTTGTGTTGTATTATCATTGCCATTCAGTTCCAGGAATGTTTTTTATTTCTTTCTTTATTTCTTCCTTGACCCATTCATTATTCAGGAGAGTGTTGTTTAGTCTCCATGTGTTCTTGTAGGTTGTAGGGCTTATCCTGGTGTTGATATTGAGCTTTATTGCACTATAGTCTGATCGAATGTATGAAATTATGTCAATCTTTTTGTATTTGTGGAGGTTTCTTCTGTGTCCCAGTATGTGGTCGATTTTGGAGAATGTTCCGTGGGGTGCTGAGTAGAAAGTGTATTCTCTGGTATTTGGGTGGAATATTTGGTAGATGTCTGTGAGGTCCATTTGGTGTATTGTATCATTCAGTTCAGATGTCTCTCTGTTTATTCTTTGTCCTGTTGATCTGTCTAAAGGACTTAGTGGGGTATTGAAGCCCCCTACTATTAGTGTGCTGGGGTTAATCTGTGCCTTGAGGTCCTGAAGAATTGTCTTTATAAAGTTTGGTGCACCAGAGTTTGGTGCATATATATTCATGACTGTGAAGTCCTATGGTCAATTGTTCCTTTGATAAAGATGTAATGGCCCTCTTGTCTCTTTTGATTTCTTTTACTTTGAAGTCTATTTTGTCTGATATTAAAATAGCAACACCTGCTTTCTTTTTGGTACCATTTGCTTGGAATATTTTTTTTCCATCCCTTCGCCTTAAGTTGGTGCCTATCCTTGAGATTGAGATGGGTTTCTTGTAGACAGCATATACATGGGTTTTGTTTCCTAATCCAATCTTCCAGTCTATGTCTTTTGATTGGGGAGTTTAGTTCATTAATATTTAAGGTTATAATTGAAAGATGCATGTTGCTTCCTTTCACCTTATTATCCATTTGCATTTTTAGTCTCGGTTTCTACTTCTGCAGTTATGTTTTTATTAGATTCTCTTTCTAGGTGCTTGGGGATGGTTGCTCCTCTCTTCTGTCCTTTGAATTGCTTCAAGTATTTTCTGAAGGGTTGGTTTTCCAGACATGTATTCTATCATCTTGTTTATATCATGGAAGATTTTTCTCTCTCCTTCAACTATAATCAACAATTTTGCTGGGTATATTAACCTGGGTTTGCAACCATAGTCCTTTAACACTGGGAATGCTTTGCTCCATGTTCTTGCTTTCATGGTTTGCACTGAGATGTCAGTTGTAATTCTGATGGGTTTCCCTTTATAGGTGACTTGTTTTTCTCTTGTGGCTTTCAGAATTTTGTCTTTGCTTGGGGTGTCTATCATTTTAACTATAATATGGCATAGGGAGTTTCTTTTCTGATCTTGTCTGTTTGGAGTTCTATCTGCTTCTTGTGTTTGTATGGGTTTGTCCTTTTTTAGTTTGGGGAGATTTTCATCTATTATTCTGTTGAAGATCTGATCAATACTATTCTCTTGGGATTCTTCTCCTTCCTTTATTCCTATGATGAGGAGGTTTGATCTTTTCATAGTGTCCCATATTCCCTGGTTATTCCACTTTTGTGTATTTTTAAATTTTTCATAATCTTTATTTGAGCTTTTTAGTTGCTCTGTGTTATCTTCCAGGTCTGATATTCTTTGTTCTGCTTCCTCCATTCTATTTCTGAGGCTTTTTCTGTTCCTTTCCTCTTGATTGGATGAGTGTTCTATTTCCTTTTTCATTTCATCCTGTGATTTCTTTAGTATTTCCACTTCTTTTTGCAACTTCTCAATCTCTTCTTAGTGCTCCTTACTTCACTGGTTCGCTTCCTTTTTCAGTGTTTCCACTTCCTTCCAGAGTTTGTTATTTTCTCCTGCTAGTTATTTCTGAAGTTTGTTATTCTCTCCCTTTAGTTCTTTCCGAAGTTTGTCATTGTCTCCCTCTAGGTCCTTCTTGAGTTTTTCATTCTCTTTTCTTAGTTCTGTTACTTGTTCTTTATATTCTTTAATTTCTCTGAATAGGTTTGCAATTGTTCCTCCGAGATCTGTTTCTTGCGTCACCCTCAGGGGGATCCCACTGTAGCAATTAGGAGATTGCTACAGGGTTGGTAGAGCTTGGTGTGGAGTTATCCTGCACCTTTCCCATGTTGTCCCTTCATTGTTTCCCTGGCATGTGGGTTTACCTTTTTTGCCTGTATTCTGATGCCAATCACAAATGCCTTTTCACTGTGTTGAAGGCTTGCTTTGCTTGCCTCCTTCAGATACCTTTATTTTTTTCCTCCTTGTTTATGGAGTGTTGACTCGTCTAGGTTTTCAGGCTTTCAATTCTGTTTATATATTGGAAGTAATTCACTCTTCCCTTCTGTTCTGAAGGTTCTCCAAAAAATCCACTTGGACACTCTCTCAGCAATTCCAGTTGGCAGTGGTAGTGGGGGGGATGCCTGACTTATACTCTGTGCTTCAGGTGGTCCTGGCAGGTCCCTGATCTAACCACTGCATACTCAAGTCTCACGGTGGCAACAGGCCCACTTTTAATACCAGCTACAAGGGCAACTCTGCCCCGACAGCCACACCAGACAAGGATTCAACAGGCCTACCTTTAATCCCAGCTAGCAGGGCTACTTCACCCCACCAGCCTGGCAAGACAAAGATTAGGCTATCCAACCAATGAATCAATCAACCAACAACTCAGGAGTAGGTCTATCCTAAAGTCTGCCTGGCTGAAGTGCCCGGCTCCTATCTGTGCTTCAGTGGTCCTGGGAGGTCCCTGATCTAACCACTTTGCACTCAAGTCTTGGCACATGCCTTTAATCCTAATACTTGGGAGGCAGAGGCAGGTGGATCTTTGTGAGTTCAAGGCCAGCTTGGTCTACAGAGCAAGGTCCAGGACAGCTGGGACTACAGGGAGACTACCCTGTCTCAAAAAGACCAAAATAAAAAAAATCAACTTAGAGACACATCTCTGGGTGAGTTTGTTAGACCACTTCCATAGAGGTTTAACTGAAGAGAAAAGGCCTTCCCTAACCTCAAAACCTGGGTTGGGATCCTAGGCTAAATAAAAAAGGGGAAAGGAGAAAGCCAGGTGTGCAGCAACATTGACTTCTCTATGCTTCTTCACTGAAGATCAGACGTGACTAGCCATCTCACACCATCTTCTGCCCATAAATTGCATCTTGTCGGGCAGGCATTTTCACAGCAATGAGAAAAATAACGTAGTGGTGTATGCCTTTAATCCCAGCACTTGGGAGGCACAGACTAGTGGATCTCTGTGAGTTTGAGGCCAGTATGGTTTAATATCAAGTTCCAGGATAGCCAAAGCTATACACACACACACACACACACACACACACACACACACACACACACATACACACACACACACACCTGTAAAACTCCCAAATGCTTACTCAAAGCAGAGGAGAGAAGTGGCACAAGCACATTCATGTGGAGCTATCTAAGGTGACATGCTGACCTGGAGGTCCTGACAAGAGCACACCTATTCCAGGCTTCAGCAAAACCATAACAAAGCATTTTTTTTCTCTTTGTCTTTTTACTAAGATAATTTTTTAATTTTTTTTTTTTTTGTCTTTTTGAGATAGGGTCTCTCTTTAGTCCCAGCTGGCCTGGAGCTCACTATGTAGACCAGGCTGGTCCTGAACTCACAGAGATCCACCTGCCTCTGCCTCCCAATTGCTGGGATTAAAGGCATGCACCACTACACCTGGCCAACAAAGCAGTTTTTAACTATTTCAGAGGTGAAGCTGATACTCAAATCTTTTTGTTATGTATCATTAGAGGGAAACTTTTCATTGGTTAAAGCAGCTTTCCTGGAGTATTCCTTATTCCTCTGGGCTAGAGTTACTTCCTCTGTTCCACTCCCCTGGGAGACTGCCCTCTTTGCTGGGCATGGCAGAGTTGGGGCTCAGGATTCTGAAGGCTCCTATCCAGGAGCTAATGCCAAGTGGGCAATTATTGTGCTCAGGATTTAGAAGTGGGGTTCTGTGAGTCCCAGCCATCACTCAGGAGGATTGGAACATTATCTTCATCCCAGAAAAGGATGCTGCCAATGGGAGAACGGCCCCTTGGGAGGGCGGGATTTTGTGATGGTCGTCTTGAAGATTCACTGAAAAGCTTATTAAATGTGCAACATCTAATCACAGGCCTCGTACCTAGACATGATGGTGACTATGCCTGCTTACCACAGTTTACCAAACCTATGACTGTATCCCACACCTTGGCTCTGGACCTGACACCGTGACTGGGCCCTAGAAAGCCCCATGATTTGCCCACCAAATGACCTGAGTTCTCCAATAGTGGCTGAGGGATTGAAGATGATCTCAGCTCCATTGATGCTGTACATGAGCCAGTTGAGGGGGTGGTGCCGCCCATAGCAAATGTTCACTGCAATCCTGCCAAACTGGGTCTGGAAGACAGGGTGGCCCAAGTTTCCCTCCATGTAGTAAGTTGACTAAAAGGCAGAAACAAAGAACTGTATATTAATGCTCCAGAACTGAAACAATTCTCCTTCCCTTAGACTCAACAGAAAATATCACCAGTAATCTAAAATAAACATTTGGGATGTGACTCTATTTTAAGTTTCAGAATTAATATTTTAAAATGTACACAGATCCAGACACAATTACAAAGCAACTCCTCAGAGGAAATCACCATAGCTTAAGTATTCACCCACGATCTGCTCTGTGCTGTTTCACACAATTTCCAGGATAAACTATGGCAAGGTTTCAATCATGAAACAAATAAGGCCAAGGCTTGGTCATTGTTAACAGGAGTCAGTTGACAGCCTTACCAACCACATATCCTTGGTGGAAAAACCCAGATTCATCTAGAACAACTCTCTCTTTTCTGAAACTGTAACTTGAATAGGCAGGGGCCCTGCCTAACTCAGTAAGGCCACTCTGAGACTGAACCTGTGTCTTCTGCATAACACCTTAGGCATCCTTCCTGGGGTTAAGGATCCCCTGCATGGTAAGTGGATGGGAACCTCTTTCTCTCATCTCTGCCTCTCTCCCTGGGCTGCCAGGCTACTGCCTCTGGGATATGATCAGGGACAGTTGAGAGAGGATAGAGGGCAAGTTGAATCCCAAACAGAGCTGTTCTTGGAGCCTTCTGCTTCTTATCATTGATTTCAAAATTGACCTTCAACTAGCAGCCAGGGTACATCCATGTGGTGGACCCTGAGCAGATCCTGTTGTGCTCAGCCAGCCTGGTTCTATTTGCACAGAGTAAGGATTAATCGCAGTGTAAACAGGGGAGGAGGACGTCTGTCCTACCCCACCTCCAGCTGTTACCAGTTCTCCTCTCTCTATATCCCTGTAGATGGTTTCTCACCTTGTTGATCACCCTAGAATAACCCAAGTCCCCATAGCAAGGAGGGAGGTCTGAGGATCAGGGACATCATATCCTGAACAACTCCACTTCTTTTTTTAATGAATATTTTATTTATTTTTTTATATGCATGAGTGTACTGGCTACATGTGTGTAAGTACACCCATGTTATGCAGTGGCCAAGGAGGATTGGATTTCTCTGGAAATGGAGTTACAGACAGTTGTTAGCTGCCATATGGGTGCTGGGAATTGAAACTGGGTCCTATGCAAGAGGAGGCAGTGCTCTTAACCACTATGCTTCCTAGTATCCATGACACTCCTTGAAGGGGGAGGATGGTTTGTAGGCCTCAGGCTAAGATGAGAGTGCAATCTCTCCAGCCCTCCAACTTCACTTCTTAAGGAGTTCAGTTTTAGTATCTTAGGAATTATGTAAATTTCATTTATGTCCTTCAAATGTCCGCCAACTGCATCTCAGCACCTGTGAACTAGCATCTACCAATCAAAACAGCCTCCCTGACCTCTCATCACAGGCACGAGAAATCCCATTTAACCATCAACATACACAAACAAACATATTCAAAGACACCTGAACATGAGCCAATTCAGACGCCACATGAGTCGCAAAGAATACCAACCACTAAAACTAGGATTGTACTATGGCTGGCTAGGTGCTCAGGGCCCCTCTCAAAGGGCCCACAGGAATCATTTCACATTCGTGCACTATTTATATACCAATTGCTTCAAAGAATTACAAAAAGCCAAATCAAGATACTGTACAGAGTGTTAAATCCCCCAAAGATCTCATCTACCCACGTGATGCAGGGAAACATCATAAGACTGTTTGAGTACCAGAGCAACTTTGTCCTGCAGTGTCACATGTCAGCCTCTTATACAGAATTTTCCCAGTAGAGATCTGACTGGCAGCTCACCTCATTGAAATCACCCACTCTGGGGATGTGGTTCTTCCTTGTCTTTCCCATGACCAGTCCCGAATTGGAGATCACCACAGCTGTGTTCCACAGAACTCCCCCATGATCTCTGTCTCGTTCCAGGATTGGAGACACCACTACCATGTCATGCTGCTTTGCCAGCTGGAGGATTAGAAACCACAAAGTTCTCTTCAGATACATTGTCATAGTTTTTTAATTGGAGAAGAATTTAATTATGGTCCTAAATAATTAGGCTTAGTTTGCATCTGTATCTTAAAGTTACTGCTTCCTTAAAAACACTGAATGCCAGTGTTATCCTGATGCCACAGTTAGCGCCATAAGAATACTCATTAGCTGGACATGGTGGTGCACAATCAGTCCCCGCATACTCAGGAGGCAGATGCAGGTCGATCTCTAAAGGCCACTAGCCAAGGCTACACAGGGAGACTCTGTCCCAAAACAAAAATCAATGCCTTTGTGCACTGCTGGGGAAAATATAAATATAAAATAATACAGGCACTGTGGGAAATCAAATGGATGTTCCTCAAAATGTTAAACATAACTCTAACATGATCCTTCTGCATATATATCCAAAAGAACGGAAAGTAGGAACTCAGGGTGACAGCTCGTTGTAACCATGAACACACATTCAGGTTATGTATATAGATTTATTTATTTATTTATTTATTTATTTATTTATTTATTTATTTATTTATATTTTTGAGACAGGGTCTAGATGTCCTAGAACTCACTATGTAGAACAGGCTGGCCTTGAACTCACAGAGATCTGCCTGCCTCTGCCTCCCAAGTGCTGGGATTAAAGGTGTGTGCTGCCACACCTGGCTATATAGCCATATTTATTTGTAACAGTCAAGAGATAGAAGAAAAAAAAAGAAAAAAAGAAAAAAAGAAAAAAATGAGGTAGAAGAATCTGTGCTGTCCATCAGATGAATGCCTAGACAAAATAGAACACAGTGACAATTAAATGTTATACATTTATGTAATGGAAGAATTCCCATCACATGCTACAAAGGTGGATGAACCTTGAGGTCATTATGCTAAATAATATAATCCAGTTAAAAAATACAAACTGTGTATGACTCCACTTATGTAAGACACCTAGAAGTAATCAAATTTACAGAAATAGAAAGTAGAATGCTGGTTGTCAGGGGACAGTGGTGGGGAGGCTCAGCCAATCTTAAATGGATATAGTGTCTCGGATTTGCATGATACAGAAGTTGTGAAGATGTATCACACACAACAGAGTGAACATATTTTACACAACTGAGCTGTACATGTAAAAACATGTACGATGGTAAGCTGTTCTTTATACAATAAAAATAAAATGAATTGGACTCTGGGCTACACAGAAAAGAGAGGACATGTGGGTAGAAGAGATTATATCAGGGGGTGTCTAGCGGAGTGGGAGGGGGAGTTGGATAGAATCATCATACACATATATGAAATTGTCAAAGAAGATAAAATATGTTAAAAAGTAATAAAATAAACCCAGGCGAGGTAGCTCACATCTGTAATCCCAAGACAGGGTCTCCCTGTAGCTCCAGCTATCCTGGAACTCACTATATAGACCAGGCTGGCTTTGAACTCACAGAGCTCTGCTTGCCTCTACCTCCAGAGCGTTGGAATTAAAGGTGCCCACTAGCATGCCCTGCTTTTATGCTTCTTATCTATACCAAAATATCTCACCTTTTTGGAACTTACTCTATTTTGTGCTCTCACAACAGACTAACAGAGATCAGGTAAGTCACGGGGAACAGAGATTGATTTCTTGCATTTCTGGAGCCAGGGAAGTTGAAACCATTATGTGGTGAGGGCCTTTGTGCTGAATCAGCAAATAGTGAAGGGTACAGAGGCAAGAAAGCAAGATACTGAACTTATGTTTAACACACACACACACCCACACACACACCAATCACCACTCTTGAGACAGTGGCATTAATCCCCTCATACGAGCTCAATCTTATGACCTCACCACCTTTATAATACAACTCCCCAGAATACCTATTTGTTTCCAACTCATCAAGTCCAGGGAACACACTCAAGCACACCCGGCACTAAAGTCCTTCTGTTGCCAGTAAGAATAGTAGGATCTGCAAAGCAAGCAGCCCTAGCTGGTCATTTGTCCTCAGTGTGAACTTCATCACCTCCGGGCTTAAGGAAGGCTCCCAGTCCCCCTTGATGGGGAAAGTGTCCCCTGGCCGCAGCTCTAATTTACACCCTCCCTCTAGTCCTAATCTATGCTCACCAATGGAAACAGTCCCCATCCAGTCCCCTTTTACCATAGCAAAGAATAATGATGCCAGTTTTTTTCTCTGAAGCTTGAGAAAACCTATGTTTAGAGTTAATATAAATTCTGAATGAAGCCGCAGAGTGAAAGTCCTGTTGTTAGAGCTGAGAATAAGGATACATTACTATCCATAACTTCCTGTGTTTTTCTGGCAACAGCTTTACTGAAATATAGTTCACTCAGCATAAAACTCTTCAAAGGTGTACAAATCGCTGGTTTTAGTATATTCCCAGAGTTTTGCAACTGTCACCTCAAGCTAATCTTGGAACATTTTCATCCCTAATGGAAACCTGGTGTCCATTAGGTCACTCCCCTTCTCTTACTCCTTGCCCTGACCTTTTTCTTCTGTCTCTAGAGACATGACTAGTCTGGACAGTTCATATAAATTGGATCAGATCACATGAATTATGAGGTCTTAATAAGGAAAAATGAAAACCAATTTCTACATTGAGGAGACAGGCCATGTGTTGAAGCTTCTGCTGAATTAAGCAAATGGTAACTGTGGTAGGCAATACTCTGGAAAGTAATAAGTGCCTGTCACTTATGAGTGCCAGTTCTGCCACATGCCACAGTTTCTATGAAGTCATTCTAGACATCTCCCCCATCACTCTCCACAGTACTACCACCCAATAAAGCCTACAAAGGCCCTTCTAGATCTCAAAGTCTATGCTAAAAAGGGGTAGCAAAGAGTGTTATCTAATCTTATCTAATTAAACAAGCCCCAGACAGGTACACTTCCCATTGTGAGGAGCACACCCAACAAGTGTGGCCGTAACCTCTGCACACTGTGGGCGATCCTGCCTCAGGTGCTGACGTCTCACCTTCTGACAGAATCTTGTGGTGATGCCATCCTCTGCTGACTCAGCAAATTCTGTCCAAGGAAGTTTCTCTCTTGTACAAAAAGCAAAAGGCATAGCTGTGAAGAAGAGAAAGATTAGGAATGTATCCCAGGAGCTCTGGTGGGCATCTCCAGCCTAGCAGCAAGTCACTACTAGGACCCTTCTCCTCCCGGAGACAAGGAGGCATTTTTAGAAATAAGAAAAACTGCTGGTTGTGGCCACACATGCCTTTAATCTCAGCACTTGGGAGGCAGAAGCAAGTGGATCTCTGTGAATTCAAGGCCAGCCTCATCTACATAGTGAGCTCCAGGCCAGCTGGGGCTACAAGGAGGCCCTGTCTCAAAAAGACCTAAAAATAAAAACAAAAAAGAAATAAGAAAAGCCACTCACTTAATGATGCCACAAAAGTGTGAAAAGTACCCGTCAGGAGGAGCACAGCCATGGGTAAATGTACTCCCAAGCTCTCCAGCCAGACCTTCCAGCAGAAAAATTTCATTAAAGTGTGGGGGTGGGGTGGGGGAAGGGTGTCTGTGGTACTTGGGTCAAACTCAGGTCTTTGGGGAAATTAACTGCTCTACTACTAAGCTATACTACTAGACTTTTAAGTTTTTAGTGCAGAGGTGTAAATCTAGGGCCTATATGCATGCTGGCAAGTGTTCTAGCACTGAGTCACATCCCCAAACCTAAAGTCACTGGTATTCATTTGCTTTCTCCCAGACACTGGGTACATACACACATAAGCACAGTACAGAGAATATATGTCATCCCCACACATACAGGGTTCACAATAACACTTTTCTGTGCAAGGATCAAGAGGGGAACACACTGGGTGGATACTGGGACCTTCATCTGTATGTCCAAAATAGTTATCCATGGCCTGGTACATCCAAAATACTGTAATATGTGCATTATCTTTACTATTTGCTGCTGTGCTATACAAACTGGCATCTCACTATGATTAAATGTCTTCCTCGGCTTGTGGATTTAGCTCAGTGGTAACTTGACCAGCATACTCAAGGCCAGCACTATAAACATGAAACCATCTCTTACTCCTGGTCATGTTGAGTATCCTGCAGCATATTCTCTGGACATTCTGGATTCATCCTCTTTGTTTTCTTGGTCACAGTTTTTGCCTAGTTCTTGCTGGGCTGTTTGGGGCTTTTTATCTTGATTTGGAGTGCAGCACACCTTGACTGGGCCCACTCAGCACACTCTTTAGCATCCCGTCTTACACAAACCCATCTCCATTTGGGTTGTTTTGGTTTTGTTTTTTGTTTTTTGTCTTTTTGAGACAGAGTCTCCCTTTAGTCCCAGCTGGCCTGGAGCTTGCTATGTAGACCAGGCTGGCCTTGAACTCATAGAGATGTGCCCGCCTCTGCATCCCTAGTGCTGGGATTAAAGATGTGCACCACCACACCCAGCCTCCATTTGTTTTAAATGAAGTAGCTGAATGGATGTTTCCAGATATTGGCTATTGTTCTGGCTCCAAACTGACCCACTTTTGGGAGCATTTACAGGATGCCTCATGATATGGCCAAGTGGTATTTAACTGCCATCAGCATGGAAGTTGGCCTATTGAAGAATCAAAACAATAGCCAACATCCACCAAGCATGGTACCTGCCAGGTATGGTACCTGCCAGGCATGGTACCTGCCAGGTATGGTACCTGCAAAAGCATGGTACCTGCCAGGTATGGTAAGGGGCAGCTCAGCTCTGACACCTTGCAAAGCAGGTGTGACCCTGTCTTTTCGAACAGTAACCTCCCATTCCTTCTAGGCTCAGGAAACCTGGTCCTAAGACTAACTATTCTGAACACCAGCCATGGCCCTGTCAGCCACTTGGCTACCCAGCAGCCAGAGGTGTTGCCAGAAACAGTCCAGGGAGCCTTGGTTCCAGGCTCAAGGCTCCCCAGAGTCTCTTCAGTAAAGAGAATTGTTTTAAGGAAGTCAACAACAGCAGCTGCTGCTAACAAAAAATGTTCCTTAATGACCATTAGTTCTCAGTCTCTAGAGCGTTCAAAGCAAAGTAACTCAAGTGTCCATAGAGAATAAATTCTCCCACGCTAACTTCATGTCAAGCTGCCACAGTTTCCAAACTTCTGTTTTCTTTTGAACGGCTTCTTTTCTCCTTTACACAAGTATTCCAACACAAATAAACTTACGGAAGGATGATGTAAAATGGAGGTTGTGGGAAGCCAAAGGCTACAAAATCTCAATTAGTTTTTCAACTAGAGGGGAAAGGGCTTCCATATTCTCAGACTATCAGTGAGTCAGTCTCTTCACTAAGGCAGTTACCCTGTTCTTGGGAGGTGACCGCCTAGAGTAAAAGACATTTGACTATACCAGACTGCAACTGAGTTCCCAGAACTCAGAAGGTAAGGCAGGATCATCTTGAGTTGAGGCTAGCCTGGGCTACATAGAATAATCATGTTAGGAAAAAAAAAGAAAGATTGTTTACGACCTCAGATGGCCATACCACCTGGCAAGGCAGAGTGCCAAAACTTCTGTAGGGAGTCTCCAGGCCTCACAAAAGAGGAGGTGCCCATGATAGGCACTGATGGATGACCAGGCACTCCAGATCCAACAAAGCAAGCAGTTGGTCAAGTCATCCAATAGGTGTTTTAGTTACTGCTAATGCATCAGAGATTGTTGTAACCACTGTAGATAAAATGGGTGTAAGGGGATAAGGGCCAGAAAGCAAACAAATGCCAAGTGTGGTGGTACATGCCTTTGATTCCAGCACCCAGCAGAGGCAGGTGGATCTCTGTGAGGTAGAAGCCAGCCTGGTCTACATTAGAGTTCCAGGCCAGCCAGGGCTGCAGAGTGAGACCCTGTCTTAAAAGAAAAATAAAAACAAACAAGTGCAGGCGCTGGCTCCTTTGCATCTACAGTCTAATGAAGGCTGCAGACAAAAGTCAAAATAAGAGCCAAAGGACAAATGTAACAAAATAAGCAAAGATAACATAATGATAACCTTGACCCTTGTCCTCTTTCTCTTCTTGGCAAGAGGGTAGACTTATTTCTGGAAAATATGACCACCCTAAAGGGAATGACCCACAGATACAAACATTGGAATTACTAGGGGTTTCCCCCTAAGCCAGATCATTCTAGAATGGCACTCAGAGGATAAGCCTCTCCCATACACCCAGAGTTCAGTATAATCTCTTTAATTGTTAGTCCTTAAAATATACACAGATAATATGAGAAAAGAAAAAAAAAGGAATAAGACTGTGCAAGAAAACAAAATGTTAGGTAATATTAGCCTTCTTAGGAGACACTGAAAATGTGATAAAAGATCTAAGTGGGATGAAACAAGGACTTTCAGAACAAAAGAACCCATGTAAATTCAGAATCTGACTGGAGAAATGAAAGAATGAGGCCTGGAGAGGTGGTTCAGCTGGCACAGTGCCCAGGGTGCAAGCACCAAGTTTGGATGCCCAGAACCCATGTGAAAAGACAGCGGCCACAGTGTGCCCTGTAACTCCAGCACTGGGGGGATGGAAACACAGCACTGTCCTCTGGCCTCCACACGCACACATAAACACATGCAGGCAAATGTACATATACCCATACTAACAAGGAGAGAGAGAGAGAGAGAGAGAGAGAGAGAATAGTAGGGCTCAGTGACAAATCAGATCAACTCCATCAGACAATTGAACAAAACAACTAAGAAATGAAAAGGAAGAAAGTTAGGAAATAGTCCATAGAACTTAATGTAATATCATGGAGAAGGGAAAAGAAAAAAGAAAAAAAAAGTTAAGTAAGAATTCTAAGAGGAAGCCGGGCATGGTGGCTCCTGCCTTTGATCCCAGCACTTGGGAGACAGAGGCAGGCAGATCTCTGTGAGTTCAAGGCCAGCCTGGTCTACAAAGTGAGTTTCAGGACAGCTGGGGCTGCAGGGAGACCCTGTCTCAAAAGAAAAAAGAAAGAATCCTAAGAGGAAATTGTTTTAGACTAAGCTCCAGCAGCAGGCCCCAGCAGACCAGGCTAAGCATCGCTCATACTCAAGTTCACAGTACCATACTGCAACCAAGCTGTAAAATCATCTTGCTTTGGAAAAAGATAACAGCCAAAAAGGGCAGTTCAATCAGTAAGATAATAGACCCTCCATTTTTATCCTCATAAAACTAAGAGCTCTGAGAGATTGTAAGAATAGACAGAAAGACATGAGTTTGTAGACTGAAAGAATCCACTAAGCTCTTAGAATAATGGTTGAGAAAGGAACACAATGGAACCTCATCGTGAAGCTGTAGAGACATGAGCAAAAACAGAAGATCTCACAGCCTTCTAGGAAAAGTTAACAGCTCATAGACAATGGGTCATAAACCTAAAAGACTTTAAACCAGTCAAAAGCACCCAAAGCTAGGGGGAATAGAGCAATGTGTTCAAATTTCTGAAGGAAAAGAATTCTTTTTTTTTTTTTTTTTGGTCTTTTCGAGACAGGGTCTCCCTGTAGTCCCAGCAGTCCTGGAACTCACTCTGTAGACCAGGCTGGCCTTGAACTCACAAAGATCTGCCTGCCTCTGCCTCCCAAGTGCTAGGATTAAAGGCGTGCGCCACCACACCCGGCTTAGGAAAAGAATTTCTAATCTAGAATTTTAATATTTATCCAAACTATCAAACAAGTTTTAGAGACACAAATTTCCAGACACACTGGATATCAAAAGGCTTACCTCCAATGTGTGCCTTCTCAGGGAACCCCACTGCCAAACTGAAATAAATCAAGAGGAAGGAAGAGACTGTAGGAAGCTTTTCTTTTTATGGCTAACAGGGACCACGTGGCCCTGCTAAGGGGGATGGGGACACACAGCCCGCTTTGTGGACACTGTGGGGAGCTGGCCCCCCAGCGCAGAGACCAGCCGGCTGCTTCCCGCAGCCAACCTAAGTGATAACTCCAACTTAGGCTCTTAGCCTGGACCCACGAGATACGTGTTCCACTCTTGGCCATGACTTCCCACCTGCCCAGAGCCGGGACAGGAATTTCGCTCACAACACCAGCTACCCAGGTTGGTGGTCCGCAAAAGGAACCTTTTTTCCAGCCCACTGGCCACCCGAACGAAACCCAGGCCTACCTTAGCCTGTACGCGCGCAATAATTAATAAAAATATCGGCAGGGAACTGTGTGATGATGTTGTTATGGAATTCAAATTTACTCGTTGCCACAGCTTGCTTTTATAAACCAAACGACGTCAGTTCCCAGGACCAATCATGAGCCCTCCAACTCTGCGCCTCTGCACATCCTGTGTGTGCAGCATCGTGCACCTAGGCCATGCTGCTTGCTCTTCCCTGGGGCAGAGCCAAACTCTTGGCCATGCAGTGCCCTGAGGCATGCCAGCTGGACAGCTAGCTTGCAATTCAAGCTAGATTTCCCTACAAGAGACACTGTGAAGGAAGATCCCAGGACTAATGGTGTGTGGCCAACAGGGGGCAAGTAATTCAGAAGGCTGGCAAATTCTTTCAAGTAGATGGAATTAATAAAACTGATGTGTCTACACAGATTAAGGGATTTAGAATAGACAGAAAATATAGGGCTGAATTTGTATGTAGAACACAAAGAAAACTATAGGGCAAACAAAATGATTCAGGAAAAAATTAGAAAAATAGCTTGGTAGAGACTGAATGAAGGCAGAACAGGGCCAATGCACATGCGCAGAAGATGATGAACACATGACGCAAAACTGAAAAATTAGAGGCCTGGCAAGATGGCTCTGCATAAAAAAGCACTTGCCACCATGTCTCATGACCTGAGTTCCAGCCCTAGGATGGACGCACATGACAGAGGACAGAATGGAGATTGTCCTCTAATCTTCACATGCGCACCATGTCTCAGGCCCAAGAGTGTTCACACACACACACACACACACACACACACACACACACAATTAAATAAATAAATAAATGTAAAAAAAAAACCTACAAAATTGGGAAATAGCTACAGAAATAAGGTAAATTCCAAAGGAACCAGGTAAATGTTGAAAGTACAGTCTCTCGGGAGAAGACTTAATTTTATTTCTATTTTTGGTAACAGATTGTAGACTCATTTTGCCTCTAAACCATGAGAGTGTATAATCCTGACAATTAAAACATAACAAATAACATGAAGAAAAGGTACCCAGTATCAAAAATTTATATAACACAGGGCTGAGTTTTAGATAGGCCAGGGCACACCCCCCACCACCACCTCCGGGTTGCGATCAGAGCTGACAGTGTAAAGAGATCAACTGGGAGTAATAAACAAAAACCAAGATAAAGGGTGTGGCTGCAGCTCAGTGATAGAACATGCACTTAGCATGTAAAAGGCCCTAGATTTGATTCCCCGGCACTGAAAAAAAAAAAGGCTGAGAGAACATGCCTGGCTTCTGGTGATGTCACTCAGACCAGAGCAGTGGTAGAGGTGGGAATGGTGAATGACCGGGAAACAGGTCCTTGGTTTCTAGTGATGTCAGATTGTATAGGCCAGGCATCGTGACACATGCTTCTATTCAAGCACATGTCAGGCAGGAGGACTTGCTGCAAATTCCAGGCCAGCCAAGGCTACTCAGCCAGATCCTATCTCAAAAAATTTCTACAAGAGAAAAAAGAAAGTTGATTTTCTTCAACGCAGGTAGCAGACACTCTTGGTAACCAGGTTAAGACACAACTGTTTAAAGGTGGCTGAAAAGAACCAGGAGAGGGACTTACTCCATGCTTCTTGGAAACAAATGATATTGACACCACACATTGCAGCCACCTCAACAATCTCCTCTATACGCCTGTGGAGGGCAGAGACCTAACAATTAAAAAGCAAGAATTAGAATCCATTCAGTACTATTGTTGAGACTTTTTTTTAAGAATTTACCCCAATGCAAAGGGAACAGCAAACTCTCACCTGACCATGGACAAGAGGAGAAGTGTGGGGAGGTAGAGTATTTCTTTTTCTCATCAAACTAAAACCTGGTTGTCTTTCTCCTCCACTTCCACTGTCCTATGTGATCTGCCTTTCTGGCTGCTTTAAATCTCAATACACTTGGGGGCTGGAGGGTTGGCTCAGTGGTTAAAAGTGGTTAAAAGACCCACATGGTGGCTCACAACCACCTCTAACTCCAGTTCCAGGAGTTCCCAAAAGTTCTCTGTTCTCCATGGGCACCTGTACATACATATATACATACATACACTCAGGTGCACACACATAACATAAAAATTTTTAAAGTCAGTCTTACAATCTCAATGTATTGTGATCTGCCCTGCCCAGAATGTGCTTCCCTCCCCTTCCCAGTTTTCCAGAATGGGTCATCCCTGTCCCATACCACCCCTCTCTGACCCCTTGGTAAATGTCAGCGGCTTGTAGGCTCCCTTGTAACAGCCCATTTCCACTGTAGTGTTATGGTCCCTTCACTATTATCATTCATAGGACTTTACAGGCATCTCTGGGAGCAGGAAAAAGCATCTTTGTCATTTGTGTCCTCAAAGCAGTGTCTGGCACCCAGGAAACATTCAAATGTATTTTTTTTTTCAAAGAAAGAATGGGGGGAGCCGGGATGAAAATGCAGAGAACACCGTTTTTTTCCTAGGTTCTTAGTCTCATTTGGAGAGGCCGACAGCTCCAGGGTGGTACACATATTTGCTGATGGTGTCAGCCAGGTGAATCCTTATTTCCTCAGTGCTAACAATATGCAAAGTGTACTTCTAGGAACAGTGGGGGTGCAAATGCTCCTGGCCCAACAAGCTAGCAACCTGGGATAACAGATTTGTTCTTCACAAGCAATAAATCCAGAGAGGAAAAATGAACAGAGAACTAAACATGCGTGTGTGTGTGTGCGTGTGTGTGTGTGTGTGTGTGTGTGTGTGTGTGTGTTGGGGATCAAACCCATAGCCTCACAAATGTCCAGTAAATGCTCTATCACTTCACTGAACTATGCCCTCAGCCCCAGAGATCTTTTAATAAAACTAGGAATGCGGCTCAGTGCAAGAGTGCTTGCCTATGCTAGGTTCCTAGGTTCTTTCTCACCACCACACAAATGAACATCTATACATACACACATATAAGTATATATCAGTGGAATCCTTTCAGCCATCCTCCATATATATAGAAGAGAAGGACAAGTCTAGCCTGGAATCCAAGTGACCTTATGTTTTTCCAGAATGCTGTACATCCTGGGGTAACCTTACAGAGTGAGCCCTTAAGGCTCACACAGAGGGAAGAATGCTATGAAAAACTGTATGCAGCATGTCGCCTGCATCTGTGACAGCATGATGCTTTAAAGAAATGTCAAATACTATCATATTTGGCTAACTATTAGGTCATAAGAGAATGTCCACTATACTCTCACAACCTGTGGGACTATCAACAAACAGACTTCTGGGCCTAGTGAGCCCTTGGCCTTATAACACAGGTATGGTCCTGGCCAGTGTATGCTGGCAGGTGGCCCTCTACCAGGCAGCTGAGAGACAGCATTCCAGAGACAACTCAGAGCTGGAGTTGTCAAAGGGCAATTTCCCAGTTGGTAAATAAACTTCAGATCAGTAGTGGTTGAGGGAACAGAAGGAAGGTGGAAAGATGAGTTAGGAGTGAGAGGAAGAACCAGAAGAGAAGGGCTAGAGACAAGACTGGAAGGAAATAGGAAGACAGGGAGAAGGAGCCCAGCTACCCTTCAAGGTGTCTTGGGCCACAGACCTTTTGGGCAGCCAGCCAGTGACTGTACCATGAACAGAAGAAAAGGCAAGCAGAGCTCCATGTGTGTATGGATAAAAGAGACTGCACCTGTTCTGCCACAGGCACAGATGGGGGGAGTGGAATTCTGTTCTGAACTAGCCCCACACGTATGATCTGGGGGTGTCTCCGCTGCTCCTTGGCGGCCTCAAAGGCGTATCCCCGCAGTTCAAAGTCTCTTTCGAAGGCAGCTTCTAAAGCTTTTCTGGGCAGATCAAGTGTCCTGAATGGGCAGGAAAGAAGAGAAAAGGATTTTGAGGATGTCTGCTACATTTAAAACTCTCCCTCCAGGAGCCAGGGATATAACTCAGGAGTAGAGTGCAGGCTTAGCACACGAAGTCCTGACTCAGACCCTACACCCCTTTGCTGTTGATCAAAGAGGAGCTTGGGGTCTCCTGGCTGGAAAGACTCCAGTACAGGGCCAAGAGGCCCAGAGAGCAGGAGGGATGGGCCATGGGTGGATGTCCACTGATAGCCACTGTTTGCAGGAGGAGGCAGGCCTAGCCTTCGTGCAGGGAAGAAGTATGATCAGTTTGGAGTTACTGTGATCAGGGTGGGGATTAGAGTCCCTGTAGGCAGCATGACAAAAAGGAAATAGAACCAGACCATGTTTCTGAACCAGTGTCAGAGGTCTGTGCAGAGCCTAAGGGCTGGGCTGGCTGTGATACCAGAGCCAGGCTGTGGAGAATGAGAGTCTCCAAGATGGAGACCCAGAACCCACACCCACAGTGGGCCCTGCATCCATTCACCCCTCAGGAAGCTGAGATTCAGGTATTCATCCCAAAGCCTTGTCCTCAGATACTCTTTCAGCTAACTCCATGCCTGGTATTGGGTGTGTTTGATGGGGTACAGGTGTTCAACCTGACAATGCAAATGCTTATCCAAATTTGGGGTTTATCACTAACTGCTAGAGGATTATTTACCTTCTGCCACAGTGACCATTGGTCACACAGCAATCTCCTGATTCCCGTGGCATGACCCAAGCTGAAGTAAACCCCAGGGGCAGAGTTCATGGCCCAGGGCTAGGAAGGACTTACCATCTAAAGGCAAGATGATTATGAAATATGAGAACATATCAAAAAATAACCTGACAGCCATTACCTAATAATATTTCTCTCCTACCTTAAATCGCTTTCTTAAAGACATTTCTTTCAAAATCACAGCCCTGTCAGCACAAGCCCTCCGGCTCCACCCTCTGCCAGGAGCTTTCCTTGACAGCTCTGAGTTGGGTTCCGCCCCTGACAATCTGCCTGCTCTTCAAACAGTCAACCCTTTCCTCTGGAAGGTTAGAAATAGCTGCAGTGCCCACACCTCCGCTCCCCTCCCTGTGACTGCCTCAGAGATTCCTCCCTTCCTTGGGTGGAAGGGCCCCTCTTGAGGTCTTAGACCCTGGCAAATGTCCCTTTGTGAAAAGGAAGGTTGAGCTACAAACTGAGGACTTGTGGACATGTCGCGGGCAGAAAAAGGGGGAAGGGTCTGTGTACTGGTTTCCCAAGGCTATGGCTCATTCTCCCACAGTCTCCCCTTCTTTTCTTTTCTTTTCTACACCATTGTGTGTCATGAGACTCTGCACCTGCTCATCCTCAGCTCCCTCCAAACACTCATTCTCCTGGACCTGAGAGGATGCAGGCCAGGCTGTCCCACCCTGGAGGTCAGCTGCCTTTTGGGTTTGGAGTTCCCTCTCTTCTTGATGACCCCCCTCCATCTGGTCATCATCTATAGGCTCTCACTGCCATCCTGCTATTCAAAGTTGTTTGTCATCACATTCCATGTGCTTGCATTCAAGAGTTCCAAATCTACATTTGAGGCAAACCAAATGCAGACAGAAAAAGGGTTGATTTGGGGGCTTCTGTGGGATAGAGAATATGACCCTTGGATACGGTGGGCAATGAAGGTAGATTCACACAAATGGGATTAGTGCCCTTATAAAGGAGTCTAAAAGATGTTGCTTGCCTCGTGACCATGCATAGATAAAATAAGGCAGCTCCATTTATGAATGCAGAAACAGGCCCTCACCGGACTCTAAACTTACCAATGTCTTCCTACTTTGCACGTTTCTGTGACTGAAAAGTCCAGAATAACTATGATAGGTGTTCATGAGCTACAGCCCAGTGAATGAGCAACGACTTTACCTAGGTGTCTCATCCTGCCTGCAGCCCTTTCTTTGGCCCCATAGTTGGTTTCCAGCTCCTCTGACTCTCATTCTTGCTACTAAGAATCTCAACTCTTCTTTCTTCATCTCCAGCTTCAAGGACATGTTAATTCTTGTCCTGGGTTCCTCTTCTCAATCTTTCCCAGTGCCAAAATAGACCCGGCCTAAGAGCCTTAAACCTCTGCTTCCTCAGCAACCTCTCACTTCGGGAACTTCATCTTTTCCCCTCCAATGGCTCTTCACCATTAGCACTTTAAATTATTAAAGTAGACCTTTGTTACAAAGGAACATGTTCGTGGAGGGGGAATATCACAGTAGAAGAGGGATAAAATGAAAAGTAGGTCTTACCTAAGCTCTAGCCTCAAACCTCGAAGATAATCCTCATGGTATTTTGTGCATCCTGCCAAAGTTTTTCTCCACAGGTACAGATATCAGACCTAGATGTTATGGTGTCACAGTGCACTATATTCCAGTGTTTGTAGTTATTCTGATGCAAACAAGCCTATGGTGCAGCTAGTCATAAAAAAGTCTAGCACACACAATATCTATAACCAACAGGTGCTGTTATTGGCTTCTTTTTTTAAACTTTTTTATTTTTTCGTCTTTTCGAGACAGGGTCTCCCTGTAGCCCCAGCTGTCCTGGAACTCACTCTGTAGACCAGGCTGACCTTGAACTCACAAAGATCCGCCTGCCTCTGCCTCCCAAGTGCTAGGCTTAAAGGCGTGCGCCACCACGCCCAGCATTACTGGCTTCTATATTTGCTACACTTTCAAGTTAGAGTATACCTTCTACCTATAACATATATGGCTAATTAATGCAAAGCAGTCCACAAGTCTTTTGATGACATCCAGGGTTGGTGCCAAAGGGTTGCAGTTTAGCTCAGTGGTAAAGTACTTGCCTAGTGTGTGCCAAGCCCTGTAGGTTCCATCCCTAGCACCACACAAGAAAGGAAGGAAAAAAGGAGGGGAGGGGGAAAAGGAGATGGTGATGGAAAAAGGAAGAGAAGGGAAAGAAAGGGAAGAAGGGAAAGGAAGGGAAAGCAGTACCAGGTTAAATTATTAGTGTACACCATCGAGGCTCGTAAGTTTTATTTCTGCTCTGCATAAGCAACTGTCCAATTTTCACCTGAACATCTCCAGTGAGGCCTGATTTCTTGCTGAATCATAGGTTCTCACATCACAGACACCAGGACTCAGATAAGAGGCTGAGGATCAGTAAGGAGAGGATACCCTGGCTGTTGGATGGCAGAGAACCTGTGTCCATGTCTTAATATCCAGAACCTAAATATGACCTTATTTGGAGAAAGATCCTTCACAGATGCAATTAAAGTAAGTATCCCAAGCCAAGGTCCTCTCAGATTTATCCAGATAACCTCCATATCCAATGTTAAGCTATTACCATTTGTAAGAAACACCCAAAGAAACAAGACACAGGGATGACAGAAGACCATGTGAGGATGAAGACAGAAATTGGCTGCCATGGCCAAGGAATGTCAGTAACCATTAGAGGCTCAGAAAAGCAAGAGAGGAGTCTCCCTTACAGTTTGGGGAAAAATGCAGTCCTTCAGACAGCTATTTGTGTGGTAATTGTGGCAGCCTTAGGAACTAATCAGCACCCCAAATTCAGTTCATCTAAAACTGAACTCATTATCCTTCCCCAAGACTTGTTCTCATCTGATGGACCCACTGGTCACCTGTGGATACTAGCTAGACACCATCCATGATACTCGTATCTTCTGCCTCACCCACTAACTACTGTCCACTGACCCAAAGACCTCGGAACCCATGCTTCCTCTCTCCGGTTCTTTGCAGGTGGCTGCTAGCATGATTGGCTGGGAAAAGTCTTCTAGGCTTTCTAGTACTAAAAAGGTAAAATTCCTCTGCTGATAAAAATCCCTCTTATGTGGTGGTCCTTGACCTGACTTTACCCCTACATGAGAATGTGAACCAATCACTTATGGGAAACATTTTATTCTTTGTAATACCCCTCAGTTCTACCTGCCTGACACCCACAAGCTTACTTTATTCCAGAACACCATGTTCCCTCCATCCTTACTATAATTCAATTTCCATCCTAGAAATTGGGCTGAACCTGCTTATTTAAGAACACCTTTGGTAGCTTCAATTCTAGCACTTCTCGTATGACTAGTTTTTGTTTGTTTGTTTTGAGATTTTTGTTGCATTATTGGTGCACTGGGTTTTGGACACTCAGGGCCCTGGCATGCCAAGCCACACCACTGAACTACACTCCCCCACCCGTGTGACTAGTCTTCACAAGTGTAGTAGAAAGGAGAGCATGGCAAGGATTTGGGGGATTATCTAGCCCCTCTCAGGTTATGAAGAGCCTTTTTGGACAAAAATACCAAAGCAGTTACTCAACCACCCACTAGCTGGGGCAGAGTGTGTGGGTCTAGCCTCTCTGTAGAACTCTACAGCAGCCAGGAACCACTGATTTAATCAATACCCTCCAGCTGAGTGTGAGCTGATCAAGGTCCTGATGTAAGGCCATTGGCAACAGGTCATGGAGCAAACAGTCTGGCTAGATTGCAGGAGGCTGAACCAACACTGACATAAGCTAGAAGGGGAAGGAGATTTAACCAGCTGCTGCTATCTTGGAGACTTTGCATCTCATTTTATCAGCCTAGGAAATTCCTTACAAAGTTTTAAGCAAAAAGGCATATATATATATATAATATATATATAATATATATATATATTAATATATATATAATCAAAATGGACTGAAAAGAAAGTGGATGAAGAGGTATCCATTTCCAGCTTGTTTATACCAGATGCCTAACAGAGCCACCCTCAGAAAAACCTGGTGGTGCTCATCCAGCTTGCTGGGAGTGGAAAAACTTTTGTAAGTAATTCTGACTTGATAGTGGGCAAGTTTCCTTTGCTAAGCAGATTCAGTAGGCCTCCACCTCCAAGCCGCTAGGTCCCAGCAGGAAGGAGGAACTAGGTGGCCCAGACACCGGGGCACCAGGGCGCAGTCTTGGATCTGAGGACAAGGCAGGTAACAAGGTGGCCGAAGAACTAGCTTGGAAAGACAATTGCTTTCTTTCCTATCTTGGTCCAGGCAAGGTAGGGGGAGCACAATTTTGTAAGGGTTATTTCTTAAAGGCTTCCATCACAGCTAGATCTGTGGTCCTCACAGAGGATTTCCTCACTGCCCCCCTCAGAGCCATTCACGCCCCCGCCCCAAGCCTTCCCCTCCCTCCCCATGCCCACACACGATGGCTCCAAACCCCAACATTCAGCCTCTGGGCCCCTGACCTAGTCTCCTTGCCGTAAAGAATGCGCTTCACCTCGCACAGGTCTGCAAGTGGCAGGTGCTTGTCCAGGCACTGCTCCAGCGAGGCCCACTCAGGTCCTGCCATGGCTGGAGCCTGCAGGTTCTCTTACTGGAACCACCTGGACTTTGTCCCAGGACCCGTAGGAGAAAGGGCGGAGATCCCACCCGCTGGCTGGCCAGGCTCTCTGTTTGGATCCAGGTGGGCTCACGTGCCTACACACCCTCCTAGTGCCTCTGCCGAGAGCAGCCAATCAGCGCTCAGGATCTTCCCCGCGGAAGCACCCCTTTGGCTCTGTACCCAGAGCCTAAACTGCTTGTCTGTTGGGAAGGTGAGAAATTGGAAGATGGAAGACTGCTATCCTAAGCACGTTCCTGGACGCAGGGCTGCAGAAGGCAGGATTCCCAAGCGGGGCTGCTCCCTGCAGACTCTTGCGGCTGCCTCACTGTCATCTGCAGTATGTGTTCACTTGGATCTCTGCCAACTGCCGTAGACTTTTCCCAGGGTGTGGGTGTGGGGGTAGGGAAGCTCCTCTTGCCCTTCCCTGTAACCACTGGATGCCTCACACTCAGGCTACAAAAGGGCTCTCTTACACCCCTAATGGAAATTGCAGGTACAGGACCAGATTCCCTCCAGGCGGAATGGTGAGAGAACCAGTCTGCCTAGATACAGGTTTAGCCCTGTGACCAGGACAAGTTATCCAGTAACATGGGACATCTGCTGCTTTATCTGCCTAGCAGCCCTGCTTAAGAGAAAGCTTGGGACAGTTGAGTGGTAGGGCTTGCTTGCCATGCCACAGCCCCTGCTATGAGAGGGTGGGCCTTAGGTATTTAAGTTTCTTATTTATTTTTTTTGTTTTGTTTTGTTTTAGGTATTTAAGTTTTTATCATTGCTTTGATGTTAACTGACAGTTTCTACTGTCTTTCTTTTCCAGAAACTGGGATTTTCTGTGGGTGAGGCAATACAAAGGGCAGAACAAAGACAGATGAGGGGTGGTGTGCTAATTTGTTTTTTATTGCTGTGATATACACCAAGACCAAAAAGCAATTTGGGGAAGAAAGGGTTTCTTTCAGCTTACAACTCCCAGGTCACATGCCATCCCTGGGTCAAGTCAGGGCAGGAACCTAGAGACATGAACTCAAGCAGAGGCCACACAGGAAGGCTGCTTGCTTGCCTGCACCTCCTGGATCGCTGGGCTACTTTTCTAATACATTCCAGGCCCACCTGCCCAGGGGTGGCACCACCCCCAGAGGGCTGGGCCCTCCCACATCACTCAACAATCAAGAAAATGCATCACAGACATGCCCACAGGTCAAGCTAGTAGAGAAAATAGTCCTGATTTAGGTTCCCTCTTCCTAAGGGTTTCAAGTTGCTAATGGAAGCCAACCAGGACAAGTACCTTTCTCTATGATTTGTAGTAGAAATAAAAATACAAATACGAGCTGGGTGTGGTAGCCCACACCTTTAATCCTAGCACAGGGGAGGCAGAGGCAGGTGGATCTCTGAGATCAAGGCCAGCTTGGTTTACATAGTAAGTTCCAGGCCAGCTGTGGCTATAGGGTGATCTCTCTCTCTCTCTCTCTCTCTAAATATATATAATATATATATGCAGGTTTTATGCATGTGTCACAGCCACTGTGAGTTCATATGTGCACCTGCCCTGTTGGATCTGAAAAACAGTTTCTTTGGAGTCTTACAGTCTTTCTGCCCTCTTCCACAGTGGTCCCTGAGGCTTTGAGGGAGGGATGTGATATAGATTTCCCATTTAGAGCTGAGCACTTTATAGTCGCTTGTCTTCNGTATGTACATATATCTACATATGTATATGTTTTATATGTACATACATATGCATGTACATATATCTACATATGTATGTTTTATATATACATATACATGTTTATACATATATCTACGTATGTATATGTTTTATATATATATATGTATGTATATATATGTATATACACATATATATGTATATACATATGTATATACATATATGTATATATACATATATATACATACATATATATATATAATATATATATCTTTGCCTTTTTGAGACAGGATCTCCCTGTAGCCACCACTGGCTTAGAACTCACTATGTAAACCAGGCAGTCTTTGATATTATCGAGATCTACCTGCCTCTCCTTCCCTACTGCTAGGATTAAAGGCATGCACCAACACACCTGGCTGTTTAAAAATTAAAAAATATTTTATTTATTATTTTTTACTTTATGTGTCTGAGTATTTTGCCTGTAAAATACTTACATTTATGTACATGTACCCATGTTGTGTAGTGTACTTGGAGGTCAGAAGAGGGTGTCAGATCCCTTAGAACTCGAATTATGGACAGTTGTTATCTGCCATGTGGGTGCTGGGAACCAAACCAGGGTCCTCTGCAAGAGCAGCTGGTACTCTTAACCACTGAGCCAGCTCTCCAGCCCCTCTCTTATTGTCTCTATGATAAGTAATTGTGGGTCTTTGTGCTAGTCATCATCTACTGCAACAAGAAGCTTCTCTGATAAGAGTTAGGAGATGCACTAATCTATGGGTATAATGATAAGTCATTAGGAGGCTGTTTAATACTATGTCCATTTAGCGAAATAATTGTAGTAGATTCTTCCCACAGGTTCTTGGTCTAGGGTATGGGTTGCAGCTTGTGAAGCAGGCCTTAAATCCAATCAGAAAGCATTTGGTTACTCCTATGACATCTGTGCCACTATTGCACTAGCCGGCATGTCTTGCCAGGCATTGTTGTAGCTCACAGGGCTCACAGTTGAGTAAGATTGATGGTTACTTTTCTCCTCTGGTAGCATGTATAACACCATGAAAGCTAGCCAGTTAGAATGAAGCTTCAAGGTAGTACCAGCTTGATTTTTCCACACTCGAGGACTCCAGTATGTGATGTCTTAAGCAATAGGGTCTTACATCAACTTCTGGAGGGTAACCAAAAGCAGTGGAAATAGTAATGTTTGGAGATCTATGGGACCTCCCTGATTAACAACTCTAAAAGAGGTAACCCATTCCTGGCACTGGGCTTTTTATTTGCTACTGTGATGTCTGATAGGGCCATTGTCCTCCCATCACTGAGTAGTAATTCCATTTAAATTCTTTAAAAAATTCTTTCTCTTCCTTCCTCCTTCCCCCTATCTCCCCCTCCCTTCCTCCCTCTATTTCTTTCTTTCTCTTTCTTTCTTTCTTTCTTTCTTTCTTTCTTTCTTTCTTTCTTTCTTTCTTTCTTTCTTTCAAAACAAGGTCTTACTATGTGGCCCCTGACTGGCATGGGACTCACTATGTAGTCCAAGCTGACCTTGAACTAGAGATCTGAGGGCAGGGATTAAAGGAGCAGGCTGCTACACCTGGCTTAAACACATTTTTACACATAGATATGTATGCATTTTAGGAAGCCTCTACAATAGGCCTTTTCAAAAGGCCTTTAATGTTATTCTTCTCAATATCCCCCCTACCCTGCCTTCCTGTTCCTCACTTCATTTAACCCTTCCTGTTTGAGTATTCCTTTTCCCCCTTTATAGCAAGGATTCTATAGCCCCTCCTTCATGACTGTTTACTAGTTTCCTGACCTTTATCCATTCTCCAAATGAAACACATATATGTAAAGATTCAAAGCTAGCATCCACATGTGAGAGAAAACATGCAACAGTTGTCATTCTGGGACTGAGTTTCCAAAGAATGTCTGTTTCCAGTGTCATCCATTTACCTGTGAATTTCATTTTTCTTAACAGTTGAATAATCCATCATGTAAATATATGACAACTCATTATCCATTGATTGGTGCACGGACATCTGTCTTGTTTCCATTTCCTGGCTATTGTGAATAAAGCAGCAGTGAACAAGGAGGAGCAAGTGTCTCTGTGGTAAGATATAGAGTCCTTTGGGTATATGCCCAAGAGTTGTATAGCTGGGTCACATAGGAGATCTATTTCTAGCTTTTTGAGAAGCCTCTACATCAATTTCCATAATGGCTGTACCAGTTTGTACCCCCACCAGCAGTGAATAATATTTTCCTTTCCTCACATCCACACCTTCATTTGTCGTTATATCTTAGACATTCTGAATAGAATAACGTGAAATTTCAAAGTAATTTTATTTACATTTTCCTGATGGCTAAGGATATTGAACATTTTTAAAGGTAGTTCTCAGTCATTTGTGTCTCCTTTGAAAACTCTTTTTCTTCTTTTTTTTTTAAATTGTCATTTTATGTGTATAAGGGTATTTCCTGCATGTGTGTAAGGTACCTGTGTTGTACAATACCTGTGGAGGTCAGAAGAGGATGTCAGATCACCTGGAACTGGAGTTAGGATGGTTGTTAGCCATGTGGGTGCTGGGAACCAAACCCGGTGCTTTAACCACTGAGCCAGCTCTCCAGCCACAAGAACTCTTTTTGTTCTTTATCAACTTTGACAGTTTCTTGGTTTTGTTTTTGTTGGTTTTGAGACAAGGTCTTGCTATAGCCCCAGCTGGCCTGGTATTCATTATGTACTCCAGTCTCGCCCCAATTACAGAGGTCCATCAGCCTCTGCCTTTCAAGTGCTAGGACTAAAGGTGTGTGCTGCTATATTCAGCATGTCAGCCATTCTGACGAGGGTAAGACAGAATCTCAGTCAAAGCCATATACAGAAAACCCACAGCCAATATCATCCTAAATGTAGAAAAGACAGAAGCATTCCCCTTAAAGGCAGGAACTCAGCAAGGCTGCCCCCTGTCACCACTCCTCTTCAATATAGTGCTTGAAACACTTGCTAGGGCAATAAGGCAAGAAAAGGAAATTAAAGGAGTACTAATTGGAAAAGAGGAAGTCAAGCCATCCCTTTTTGCTGATGTTTACATAAGGGATGCTAAAAACTCCACCAGAAAAATGCTGATTGTTTACCTAAGGGATGCTAAAAACTCCACCAGAAAACTAGGAACCATTAAGAGTTTCAGTAAAGGGGCAGGATACAAAATTAATCTAGAAAAATCAGTAGGCTTTCTTTACACCAACAACAAGCAACTAAAGAAGAAATACAAGGAGACCTTCACACTCACAATAGCCTCAAAAACAATAAAATACCCAGGAACAAACCTAATCAAAGACATCAAAGATCTCTACAAAAAAAAATTTAAAAAGAAGAAGGAAATTGAAGAAGACATCAGAAGATGGAAAGACCTCCCATGCTCATGGATTGGAAAAATGAATATAGTAAAAATTTCCATTCTACACAAATTAATGTATAGATTCAATGCAATCCCAATTAAAATCCCCAAGAGTTTCTTCACAAGCTTGGAAAAAAGTCCTTAATTTCATATGGAAAAACAAAAGACCCTGTATAGCCAAAGCAACCCTGAGTGAAAAGAGAGGGGAATCTCTATACTAGACTTTAACATATACTACAGGGCTATAGTCATAAAAACAGCTCGGTACTGGCACAAAAACAATGGAACCAAATTGAAGCACATACAATTTCAGCCACCTCACATTTGACAAGGAGGCCAAGAACACACAATGGAGGAAAGACAGCATCTTCAGCAAGTGGTGTTGACAAAACTGGATCACCGACTAGTAGAAGAATGAAATTAAAACCCTACCTCTCGCCCTGTACAAAAGTCAACAGCAGATGGATCAAAGACCTCAACATGAAACCTAAAACTCTGAAGGTGATAGAAGAAAAAGTTGGCAGCAGCCTATAAGACATAGGCATAGGAAAAGACTTCCTAAACCAGACAGCAGCTGCACAAGAAATAAGGTCGACAATTGACAAATGGACCCTCATTAAACTCAAAAGCTTCTGTACAGCATAAGAAACAATCAAGGAAGTGAAGAGAAAACTCACAGAATGGGAGGAAACATTTACCACAGATACAACTGACAAAGCATTGATTTCCAGAATATATAAACTACTCAAAAAACAAATGAATCTCTAAAAAGATGGAGCAAAGAGCTGAACAGAGACTTCACAAGTGAGGAATTAGAGATGGCTGAGAAACATCTTAAAAAGTGTTCAATGTCACTAATAATTAAGGAAATGCAGATTAAAACCACTTGAAGATATCATCTTACTCTGATAAGAGTGGCTAGGATTAAGAAAACAAATGATACCAAGTGCTGGAGAGGTTGTGGGGAAGAGGGAACACTCATCCACTGCTGGTGAGAATGTAAACGTGTACAGCTACTATGGAAAGCAGTGTGGAGAATGCTTGGAAGACTCAAAATGAGCTTGTCACCTGACCCAGTCATACCACTCCTGGGTATATACCCACAAGACTCATCTTACCACAGAGATACATGCATAGCCAGCCATGTTTATTGCAGCTCTTTCACAATAGCGAAGAGCTGGAACCAATCCAAGTGCCCCTCAAGTGACGAGTGGATAGAGAAATTGTGGTACATCTACACGATCGAGTTCTATGCAGCCATAAAGAAAGATGACATCAGCCGGGTGTGGTTGTGCACACCTTTAATTCTAGCACTTGGGAGGCAGAGGGAGGTGGATCTTTGTGAGTTCAAGGCCAGCCTGGTCTACAGAGTGAGTTCCAGGACAGCTGGGGCTACAGGGAGACCCTATTTCGAAAAGACCAAAAAAAAAAAAAAAGATGACATCATGAACTTTGCAGGTAAGTGGATGGAGCTGGAAGATATCATGCTAAGTGAAGTAACATAGTCCCAGAATAACAAACGACGAATGTTATCCCTCATCTGTGGATACTAGGACCAATTACTTAGTTGTAAGGCAAACTGAGCAACGTTAATGTGATCTGAAAACAACTATGCTCTTATATTGTGAATCCCTCAACAGATTCTAGAACTAAGCTACCATTTATTTTCAGAGTTAGGAAGCTTTGGTATATGGAGAAGAATATGTATGTATACTTTCCAGTAATATAAGATCAAAGGAATGCAGAAAAAGCTGGTTTGTCATAACACTGTGTTTATTTTGTGGGAGTACTTCTTAGTATTTCTTATACAAGGCTGTTTGACCTTTTGTCCAAGAATTTTCTAAAAATATTATAAAGTAGTTAAAAGTATCGGGCTGGTCTAACATAGCTTTTCTGGATGCTTAACAACCATACTTAATGCCCATACCAATTTGGCCAAGGTTCTTAAGGGATAACTTTGTTCCTTGCCATCAGAGGTCAACTAAGTCCCAGGGGACTATGCATGGGGGCATCTCTTGAAATGTCCTGCAAATGTGAGTCACCAGTCTTCCTGTGCAGGGATGTCTTGGAGATCTACTAATGGGACTTCAGCCAGTGTCCAGTCAATAAAGAGGAAAATCTGCTCATGCTTCAAAAAAGGGAAGCCTGGTCTAGCAAGACCTGACTTTGTCCTCAATTGGATGGAACTGGTGATTGAAAAGCCAAAAGGAGCCAGGGGCTCCCTCTCTCCCCCAAAACCCTGAGTGACCCTTGAGGACCAGATCCTCAAGTGACCTTGAGAAAACAAAAACCTAGGTTAATCTGGGCTAACTGTGTGGTCTTAAACATCCAAAAATAAAGTATAACAAGAAATGAATAAATAATAAGGCCTGAGAAATTGTCCTTGAGGTATAAAACTTGAGATCTTAGTAAAAAGACAAAAGAGCACAGTTGTTTTGCCTGTCTTACTGGCAAGTGCAGCTACCCTGTGGCTGCCACTGCTTTTGCCATCCTTCAAAGACGTGAGAAGACACAGCTTTTCAACCTTCCAATATGGACTGAAGACTCATGTCTCCCCAAGAATCTTCCAAATCTTCAGTGACAGATGGGGACTACTGAGATGTCCAACTTGTGGACTGAGCTACTACTGGGGTTTCCACTTTTTCAGAGTATAGACTGCTATTGTTGGACTACCCAGGCTGTATCATGGAGATCAATACAGGAAGATCAAGACAGGATGTGGTGCTTACTGGACCTCATTTGGTGACCGTAAGAAGGGAAAACCCCAGTGTGGAACACAAGGGCAGAACTGACGGTGGTTTGGGCTTGCCAAGGAGGAGCTTCAAACATAACATCTTTCAGCTTAACTTAAAAAAATCATAAGCTGAAGATACTAAAACCTATGATATATGTGGCATGCATATGTGCATATTTTGGAGGGATGGATATTGGAAGGAATAACAACAATAACAACAACAGAAAAGTCTGTGCCAAAAACTGATTGAAACGGTGAACTCCTGCTCGAAACAGTAAACTTCTGCATCGAGAATTTTGAGAGAGAATGAGAAAAAGATGAAAAACATGTTTGGCAGAATGCATGAGCTCTGGTGGTGGGGGGGAAGGAGGGGGCACAGGTTTATGTTTGGTTTGTGATATAATTTGATTTGTATGAAATGCACAGAGCTTCAAAAAAACATTGGCTTAAAAAAAGTCTGTTTGACTGTCAAAAAAAAAGACAGAATCTCAAAGCAGCTTTAATTTGCATTTTCCTGGTAATTACAGATGTAGAACACTTTTTGAAATATTTATTCATAATTTGTATTTCTTTTGAAAACTACCCAGTTCATCCATTTATTGATTGGCTGGTTTTGTTTTGGTGTTTAACTTTTGCAGTTTTAAAATATATTCTAGATTATATTCATAGCAGAAATCCTACCAGACATCCAAAGAAGATCTACAACAAATACTTCTTAAATTAGTCAAAAAGATTGAAACAGAGTGACAACTCCCAAACTCCTTCTATGAAGCCAGTACTACTCTAATACCAAAACCAGGTAAAGACACAACAAAAAATAAAACTATAGGTCCATATCCTTAATGAACACAGATATAAAAATTCTCAACAAAATATAAACTACATACATAC
Source organism: Rhizomys pruinosus (assembly GCA_009823505.1). Classification (NCBI taxonomy): domain Eukaryota; kingdom Metazoa; phylum Chordata; class Mammalia; order Rodentia; family Spalacidae; genus Rhizomys; species Rhizomys pruinosus. The sequence continues at coordinate 106,225 of VZQC01001241.1, forward strand.
ATGCACACATCAAAAAGGTAATTCACCATGATCAAGTCATCTTTGTTCCAGATATGCAGGGATGGTTCAGTAAATGTAATATATCATATAAATTGACTTAAAGACAGAAATCACATGGTTATTTCAATAGATGCAGAAAAGATCTTTGACAAAATTCAGCATTCATTAATGTTAAAAGTCCTACAGGGAATTGGACTGAAGGGAACATACCTCAACATAATCAATGCTATATACAACAAACCCATAACCAACCTCATTCTAAATGGAGAAAAACTGGAAACATTCCCATTAAAATCAGGAACCAGACAGGGCTGTCCACTGTCTCCATTCCTTCTCAACATAGAAGTTGAAACTCTTGCTAGAGAAACAAGACAAGATAGATATGGTATTATACATAAGAGATCCTCAAAATTCCACAAGAAAACTAATAGAAAAGATCAATACTTTCAGCAAAGTGGTAGGTTACAAAATCAACTTATAAAGGTCAGGAGCCAGGCTGGAGAGATGGCTCAACAGCACTCACAGCTCTTGCAGAAGACTTGGGTTTGATTTCTGGTGCCCACATGGCAGCTAACAACTGTCTGAAACTCCACTTCCAGGGGACCTGATGCCTTCTACTGACCTCTGCAGGTGCACTTACATACATGCAGACAATATACTCATACATATAAAATAAAAATAAAATATTTAAAAAATAAAATATTTAAAAAACAAAAATCAGGAGCCTTTATTTATACAAGTAGCAAGCAATTGGAGAAAGAATTCATGGAAACATTCATAATAGCCTTAAAAATATTTAGGAATAAACCTAAGCAAAGAGATTAAATAAAGTTTAAATCTATTTTTTTTGTCTTTTTTTTGAGACAGGGTCCCCTTGTAGCCCCAGCTGTCCTGGAACTCACTATGTAGACCAGGCTGGCCTTGAACTCAATAAAGATATAGAGGAAGATACCAGGGGTGGAAGGACCTACCATGCTCCTGGATTGATAGAATTAATATTGTAAAAATGATGATTCTACCAAAACCAATCTATAGATTCAATTCAATACCAATCAAAATCCCCATGACATTCTTTCACAGAGCTAGAAAAAAATCCTAAAATTCATATGAAATAACAAAAGAGCCAAAAAGAGTAATGCTGCAGGGATCATCCCTGTATTAGTCACTTTTCTGTTGCTGTGATAAAGCACCATGACCAAGGAACTTATAAAAGGAAGAGTTTATTTGAGCTTATGATTCACGGTTCCAGGGAATTAGAGTCCATTGTGGTGGGAGGCATGGCAGCTGGATCTGGAGCAGCAAGCCGAGGGTCACATCTCGCAAAGAGCACAGGAAGCAAAGAGAGAGCAACTGGAGACCACGAGGCTTGTTAAATTCACTAAGCCTGCCCCCAGTGACATACTTCCTCTATCATGGCCACACCTTCTAAGACCTCTAAAAACAGTGCCACCAACTGGAGACAAATGTCTGAATACTTACAGCCTATGGGGGACACTCATTCAAACCACCACATTCCACTCCCTGGCCCCCATAGGCCCCTGACCATATAAAATGCAAAATGCATTTAGTCCAACCTTAAAAGTCCCCATAGTCTTTACCAGTTTCAATGCCATTCAAAAGTCTACAGTCCAAAGTCTCTTCTGAGACTCAGGCCAATCTCTTAACTGTAAGCTCCTGTAAAATCAAAAGGCAAATTACAAACTCCCAATGTACAGTGGAACTGAATACACATTCCCATTCCAAAAGGGAGGAATAGAGGCATAGTGAGGAAATACTGGACCAAAACAAGACCGAAAACCAGCAGGGCAAACACCAAGTCCAGTAGCTCCATGTGCAACTTCTGGGACTTGACTTCCAAAGGGCTTAGATGGCTCAGCTCTTCCAGCTTTGCTTGCAACATACATCTCTTTCTTAGGCTGGTACCACTCCCTGTATGCAGCTCTCCTTGGCAAATATCTCACAGGTCTGGCATCTCGAATGTCTTCTTGGGGTCTCCGCTGCCAACCAGGCTTCACATTCACAGCTTCATGCAATGGCCTATCAGGGCCTACTTTATGCAGGGACACCCCTGCTGCACTCTGCCTGACCTTGGCAGCTCTCTGAAACCGTGGAGGAAGAACTGATGACCCCTTCACTCTTGCAAACTTCATGCCTCTAAAGCCAGCACCACGTGAATGAAATTGCCGAATTTGGCTGCAAGTTCGGGATGGACTCTCTCCTACTTTAACCACATTTGCAATTTTTCTCTGCCCTGGACTTGTTGGAGTAGAAAACGCTTTCAGTATTTTCCTTTCAAAAGCTGGAGGATTAGCTGGGTGTGGTCTTGCCCTGAAGGTACTGATTCTTTTGTTTACTTGTAAATCTCCAGGCCTCTCCTTAATCGCTTTAGTCTCCTTATGAAAGGGAGCCTCTCCTTCACATGCCTTGGCCCCACCTTTAATCTTCCTAGTGCAGTTATCAGATCCAAACTGTACATTCTGCATTTCTTTCTGCCCCATCTGCTCTTCTTCACTGTAGATCTGCACAATATTCACCAGTAATAGCCACGCCACCATTTCTACATTATGCTGTCTTGAAATATCCTCCGCCAAAGAGATCAGTCCATTGCTTTTCAACTTAGCATCAGGCAAGCATTTGGGCTGCGGGCAAACTGCTGCCAGACTCTTTATCAAAATATCCCAGTTGCTGCCTAAGTCTTTATTTTCCCCTGGAACTACATTTTTTGCAGCAATGCTTTCTTCCAGGCTTCTACTAGAATGGCCCCTTAAGCTCTGCTTACAGTAGTCAACAGCTTTTCTAGCCCAAAGTTCCAAAGTCTTCCACATTTCTCCAAACATCCACATGGTCAGGTTCTTCACAGCCAACAGCCCACTCTCTGGTACCAAATAACTGTATTAGTCACTTTTCTGTTGCTGTGATAAAACACCATGACCAAGGAACTTATAAAAGGAAGAGTTTATTTGAGCTTACGATTGACGGTTCCAGGGAATTAGAGTCCATTGTGGCGGGAGGCATGGCGGCTGGAGATGGAGCAGCATGCTGAGGGTCACATCTCACAAAGAGCACGGGAAGCAGAGAGAGGGCGACTGGAGACCACGAGGCTTGTTAAACTCACTAAGCCTGCCCCCAATAACGTACTTCCTCTAGCATGGCCACACCTTCTAAGACCTCCAAAAACAGTGCCACCAACTGGAGACAAATGTCTGAATACTTACAGCCTATGGGGGACACTCATTCAAACCACCACAATCCCCATGCTAGATCTCAAACTATCTTTCAGAGTTATGGTCACAAAACAGCATGGTACTGGCACAAAAACAGACACAGATCCATGGAACAGAAGACCCAACAAATGACTCCATGCAATTTCAGACACTGCCAAGAACACACAAGGGAGGAAAGACCGATTCTTTAACAAATGGTCCTGGCAAAACTGGATCTCCACCTGTAGAAGAATGAAACTGGACCCTTATCTTTCACCCTGCACAAAAGTCAAACAGCCAGGGGTGGTGGCACATGCTTTTAATCCCAGCACTTGGGAGGCTGAGGCAGAGGCAGGTGGATCCCTGTAAGTTCAAGGCCACCCTGTTCTTCATAGTGAGTTCTAGGACAGCTGGGGCTATAGGGAGACCCTGTCTCAAAAAAACCACAGCCAACCAAACAAACAAAAGTCAACTCCAAATGGATCAAAGATCTTAATAGGAAACCTGAAAGTACTAAAGTGCTAGAAGAAAACATAGGCAGTACCCTACAAGATATAGGTGTAGGAAAGGACTTTCTGAATCAGACACCAGTTGCTTAGGCATTAAGGTCAACAATCAAGAAGCGGGACCTCGTTAAACTAAAAAGCTTCTATACAGAATAAAAATAAGTGAAGAAGAAACCTACTGAGTGGGAGAAAATCTTTACCTGCTACACATTTGAGAGAAGATTAACATCCAGAATATACAAAGAACTGAAAAAAAAAATCAAGACCATTTTTTAAGATTTCATTTTACCTCACTCAAACTAGCTAAGATCAAGAGACACAAAATACACAAAATACTGGTGAGGATGTGGAGAAAGGGGAATATTCATTCACTGCTGAAGGGAATGCAAACAGGACTATGGAATATAGTATGGAGAACCCTCAAAAACTAAAAATGAGTCTACCATATGGTCTGGTTATACCACTCCTTGGAATATAACCAAAGGAGTCATCCTACTTTAGAGATACCTGGATATATATATATATATATATATATATATATATATATATATATTTGTTGTTGTTCACAATAGCTAAAAATGGAAACAACCTAAATGTCCCTCAACTGGCAAATGGATAATGAAAATGTGGTACATTTACAGAATGGAATTCTACTCAGTGGTAAGTAAAGATGAAGCTATGAAAATTTCAGGTAAGTGGATGAAATTAGACACTGTTATACTAAGTGAAGCAACACAGAGAGACTCAGAAAAGCAAGCAATGTAGGTTATCCCTCATTTGTGGATCTTAACACCTAATCTTTATATGTGAGTATATATATACTAATGTAACACCAGGAGCTGGAGAAATGGAAAGGAGCACAGAGGTAAAGGTAAAGCCCAAGAGAGAGGGATAGTAGGAAACAGATGTTACCAAAAGGGGAAACCAAGGTATTCAATTGGGAAGGGAGGAGGGAACGACATACAAGGAAACATGGGAGTAAAGGAGAAAAGGAAGTCAAAGTCAGGAGACAGGTGTTATCAAGGGGAAATGGGGTACATAAAGTGGGAAGGGAAGAAAGTGGGTAGATAGGGAGGGAGGGAGGGAGAGAGAGAGAGAGAGAGAGAGAGAGAGAGAGAGAGAGAGAATGAATAAATAAGGCTTAAGTGCTGCAAAAAAACCAAAACCAAAAAGAAGAAAATGTATTAACTCAAACACACACCCCTGAAAAGTACACATAAAATACCTGAACATGAATGCATGTGTATACCTGAACATGAATGCATGTGTACACCTGAACATGAATGCATGTGTACACCTGAACATGAATGCATGTGTACACCTGAACATGAATGCATGTGTACACCTGAACATGAATGTATGTGTATACCTGAAGGGTACCTAAGAAGAAACACACAGTACCAGACAAGAGAAATGTCCCTTTGAATTGTTGACCACAGTCATCCAAGACACTCCCCAAATAACATAGGCTACTGCCAGAATCTTTGATTACCTCCCAGAACTTGAAAGTAAGACCCTATTGCTGAAGACAGGACATACTTCAGACATAGGACTTGGAGCAATGGAGCTGGAACTGACATGAAAGCCTCTTCCCTGAAGACTAGCTCTCATAATTCTAGATGATATTACACAAGCTCCTAAGGAAGACAATCGATCAATGGTCCAACCCCAGCTTTAAAGCCTAACAACCACAACAATGACTAGCAAAACAAACTATCTCTATTGGTTCAATAGTGGCACTTTTATCTTGGGGGTAATCGACAGTTATCTAATTGGACTTAAAGCCCTCTCAGTGGGAGAGAACTCATGGGTGGCACTGTACATATGGCTGGAGATATAAGTCAGAGAAAACCCTATCTCTGTCATATTCTAGACAAATGAAATTTCTTACTGTGTTAAATATGGATCCTTATATTTACAGACAATATACTGCATACCACTCATCAAAGAAGCTCCTTTCACAACAGACAGGCTGTTACAGAGTTCCATAACTGGTCACACACAGAGAACATATGTCTGAGAGATACCTAGCCCTAAGTGACACATCTACAGTGGAACCTCTATATCTAAGGCTCATGGAACTTAGTGGAACCAAGTAGAGGGAATACTAATTAACTTTCAACCACGAAGCTTCCTCATACAACAGAGTGTGATGCACAAAGAAGGCCACATCTGGCTTAATTTTAGAGAATAAGATGCTGTAGAGTTCGTGTTCCTGGGTAGGACTCCTATGCTAAACCTCCACACATGGCTCGGGGATCATTGTGGAAGGGGTTGGTGCATGAACATAAGGAAACAGAGACTTTCAGGCCTCTGAGAACTTGCTAATGAATTTGCAACAATACTGACAGCATGCACAAGGCTCATATCACCTCAGTCATTTGAAAACCCAGCACAGAACGGAGGAAATGGGCAGAAGGCTCCAACATTAGCCAAACAACTATTAGCAAATGATTACTGTGAGGTGAGGGAGAGTAGATCTTTTTTAAGAAAGTAACTTTAGATAGCCAACTAGACCCCAGGGGATGAACTTGCATCAAGGGATATCTGGATACAAATTCTGGACCAGACATGACTTAACATATATGATAGAATACCTGATATCTGGTGGGGGGATGCCCATGGGGGACAGGAATGGGGTAGAGGGTCTAAATTTATTTAAGATATATTATATGAAATGCACTAAACTCAATAAAAGTTGAAGAATAATGTATTCTCAGTATTAGACTCTTATATGAAGTATAGGTGGCCAAGATTTTCTCCCATTCTATGGGCTGTTTTACCACCCTGGGAATTATTTTCTTTGTTATGCTGAAGTTTTTTAATTTCATGTCATCCCACTTGTCAATTGGGATTATCTCCTGTGATACCAAAGTCCTTTTTGGAAAGTTTTGGAAAGTGCTGGCTATGCCTATATCTAGAAGTATTTGCATATATTTTCTTCTACAACTTTAAAGGTTTAGGCACTACAGTAAGGATTTTTTAAAAATCAATTTTGAATTGATTTTTGTGCAGGGAAATAGGGATCAATTTTCACTCTTTTTGCTTTTTTATGTGGGGTGTTTTTTTTTTTTTTTGTTTTTTTTTTTTTTTTTTTTTTTGGTCTTTTGAGAACAGGGTCTCCCCGTGGCGCGCAGCTGGGCCTTAGATCTCAGCTATGTATGACTCAGGCTGGGCCGTCAACTTACAGAGATTTCCACCCATGCTTGTCTGGCCTGCCCTGAGTACTAGCATTAAATGTGTGTGCCACCATGCCAGACTTCTATTTTCACTCTTGTACATGTGGACATTCAATTTTCCCACCACCATTAATTAAAGAGGCTGTGAGGGATTATCTAGATTTGGTTAATTCAGGTGGGAAGACCCGCCCTAGGAACAGGACAACACCGTTTCCTGGGCTTGGCTCCTGTCCTACATAAAATAGAGAAAGCTGGCTGAGCATGGCCATTCATTCCACTCTCCCGGCCTGGGGGGCAATATGCCCATCTCCCTGCAGCTGGCCATGGTTGTATCCAGCCATAACTGCAATGGTTTTGTGTCCCCCTCCTTGGGTATTGAACCAGTGGACCCCAAAAAGCTACAACTCCCGGAGGAAGCTCACTCTCACCTTTACATCTACTCTCAGCTTTTCATTCAGTCCATAAAATGCTACCACCCACGTTCAGGGTGGGTCTTCCCACTTCAACCCACTTTAGGAAATCTCTCACAGGCATGCCTACAGGACAACCTAATCCAGAAATTCCTCATGGAGCTTCTCCTCCCAGGAATTGTAGATTTGTCAAGTTGAGAATTCAAACTACCCACATGGATCTGATACATGTGCCCATAGCTACTGTCCTTGTACAGAGTTTTCCTATCCTTTAGACTCCTGTGATCACCTTACCCAGTCTTTTTCTACACTTCAATCTGCACCTGACTTTGGTTCCTCAGTGATCCATTAGTTTAGGAAGAAATTGAAGATGGCACAGCATAGGCTCTCTCACTTGGCCCATCTCATGCTGTATATTTGTTAGATTTCCAAATTAAACATGAGATTTCTTGAAAATGAAGCTGTAAGAGATACTATTTCATGGTGAAAATGTATTAATTTCTAAATTAAGGTCTCAGTTTCTGAATAACTTTTTATGGCCCAGTTTTTATGTTAACTTGTCTCCAATTGCCATTCTTTACCTCAGAATGACAGTTCTTTCTTTGCTATGGCTTATTTTATTATTGTTATTATTGTCCTTACATAGACTTAGTGTAGACTCAGACTCTATCATTGTCAAACTATTTTGGGGTTCATGAACATTTCAGATATCTGTCTTTGCTCAGCTCTTTCTTCACCTAAATCATTTCTATTCAAACTTTAGATTCAAGTGTCTTATCTAGAGTAAAGCCTTCCTGGTTCCTTTAGGTTTTTATAAGTTCTCACATCTCTGTTGTCATAATGCTATGTGCAGCTAATAGTGATAATGCTAAGTTAATTGAGGCTAGAGGTATAGCATGTCTTTGAATCTATATGCTTTACATGTAACTGGTGTTCCAAAAATTATTGTTGAATCAAATTAGACAACATCAGAATATGCAAATGCTTATATCATACTTACCAGGTGCCTTTTGCATGTATTAACTCAGTAGTTTACTTATTTTGCTTTTAAAATTATTTTTATTTTCTGCGTATGAGTGTTTTACCTGCATGTAAGTACACCTATGTTGTGTAATAACCCTGGGGGTCAGAAGAGGGTGTTGGGTTCCCTGGAACTGAAGTTATGTACAGTTGTTAGCTGCCATGTGGGTGCTGTGAATTGAACCCAGTGAAGTGCTCTTAACTGACTGAACCATCTCTCCAGCCCCTGCTTATATTTTGAGAAATGATATTCTAAAAGACTTGTTTATATTTTTGGGAAATACTTGAGAAAGAACACTGGGTTAGGTATATGTATAGGTTTTTTGTGAATAGGTTTTAACTTTGGTTTTACTATTAAATATAAGTACTGAATTAGAAAAATTATTTGATATCTCTATCATAAGTTCTAAGTTAAAAGAATTAGAATAATTCTCATAAAAATCTATGACTCTGTGATTGCTGGAGTGAGACTCTTTAAAAAATAAGGATAGCTGCTGGGCGTGGTGGCGCACGCCTTTAATCCTAGCACTTGGGAGGCAGAGGCAGGTGGATCTTTGTGAGTTCAAGGCCAGCCTGGTCTACAGAGTGAGTTCCAGAACAGCTGGGGCTATAGGGAGACCCTGTCTTCCTCACTGACACCAAAAGGTGCCGCTCACATTTAGGATAGGTCTTCCGCTTCAAATATCTGGTCAAGAAAATCTCTTCCAGGAGTACCCCGTGGCTTGTATTTTAGTTGATCCAGATACAATTTGACAAACAAGATTAGTCATCATAGGAAGCTGTCTGGAACATAATACCAAATAGAAAGGTCACTAGAACCAAGTGGGAAGGCAGACCCAAAATATTCTAGAAACAAGTCACCCCTGTGCTGTGGAACTGACTGTATCCATGGGAGGAAATTATCACATGAATTTGTAAAAATACTAAATGGATAAGACATATGCCTGAACTTAAGCAATTAAAGAAAGAAGACTCACATCTGCTTAGTCACCTTCAGAGAGAATAAGGCTCACAAATGAAAGTGATTACATTATCTAAGTGGGCATTGATCAATACTTGACAGACTAGTAGGAAGTTTTCTTTTATATAACAAGTCTGTAAGCTTCCAACTCAGTTTGATAGTGTAAGGTCTGTATGTAAATTGTAGAGTGTCTTGTGGTGAATGAATTATTTTTTATTTCTTTGTTAAGCATCAGTATGTGGTAAAGTCCCTGATGACAAATACATAAAGCCTTCATTCTGGGACTTTATATAAGAGGAAGGACATTCTACTGATTGTTGACCTGAATTGTAATATACTTGAACCATGTTATTCTATTATTGATGAGTCAAATGTAATGACCCCAAACACTTTTATTTCTAATTTTCTATTTCTATAAGGTAGACTTAACTTAAAAATTTTCATGCTTGGTTCATTTCCCTGTGTTAATGAAGACAAAAACTGGTGAGGAAATCAATGAAATTAAAAGAATATGAGACATATGATTAAAGTATGGGGTATTTAATCACTTGTCCAGATGATGAAAGTATTTTTATTGTATCAGAAGCAGTTTGGGTCTCATATGTAGCCCAGGTTAGCCCCCAACTAAGGCTGGCTTTGAACTCCTGATCCCTCCCACGCTACCTCCAGAGTGCTGGAAAGATAAACCTGTGCCACTATTCCTGGCCCTAAGCCATCAGTTTGAAAGTTCCAATGTAGCTATGAATTAGTTTATAACTCTTAGGAAGTTACTTAACTTTTGGGCTCTCCTTTATGATGTGTTTTTGTTTGGGTTTGCTTTTGTGGTTGAGATTGAATTTCACTGTGTTCTCCAGGCTGGCTCCAGTTTCTTCCTCCATATCCTCCTGAGTAGCTGGGCTACAGGCTGGTACAGTATGACTACTCTGTTTCTTTAGTATAAGATGCTTGTAAGGTTACTTCAAGGATCACAGGGCCTTGATCTGTGTAACCCAGGCTGGCCTGGACTAGTAACCTCCTGCCTCAGGCTCCTAAGTGCTGAGACTGACTGCATGTGCTACTGACATCCAGCCTCTTAGGTTTTTACTGCATTTTTATATTTTATAACATATTGTATATATTCATTGTATAATCCATAAGTACTGGGTTGCATAAGCACATTTTCATGCAAGTAGACTTTCAGCATATTTCTTCCCATACACCCCATCTTAGCCCTTTTTACCCCTCTTAGTCTTTTTTTGCTCCTATAGACAGCTTTGCTTCTACTTTCATGTCACGTATACATACATGAATTTATATATATCTGAAAAAAAAAAAAAAAAAAAAAAAAAAAAAAGGATAGCAAGGGCAACTGTATCACCTTATACACCACCCAGAAAACCTTGGATATTTTTGTCTCATGTCAAGAATCTGGTCTGATTATATTGGGATATTATGGGTACAGTAAGGACTGAACCAATACCCAAGAGTTAGCTCCTTTATACCACATACACAGACAAGTTACAATCTGAAAAAATTAGGGTAATCATCCCTACCCCCTTCTTTGATTTGAAAGAATCAAATACACTAAGTTGGAATGTCATTAATAATCTATGCAGTGTAATCTCTACATCATTTTTAATCGATGAACATGTGTCTGAATGGAGTTCCTCTGTGGTACTTATCACCATATCATCTTTGATGTACTAGATGGTGATAATGGCTTTACGTTATATCATTTATAGTCTTCATATCAGTTCTGATGATAAAAAAATAACAGGTACTTGAAAGATGGATGATTCTGAGGAAGAATACAGTCTGAGACCATGAAATCAAGCAAAACTGATTAGTCTAAGCTGAAATCTAATCTATAACTCACCATTAATTTATCTAGATTTGGCTTAGAAAACTAAGGGTAGGCTTCTATATCATCAGAAATTTTAAAACTTAGGTTAAAATTTTTTTGAGACAGGGTCTAACTTTACAGCTCTCAGTGTCCTGGAACTTACTATGTAGACCAGGCTAGCCTCAACTCACAGAGCTCTGTGTGCACCTGACTGGAGTACTGACATTAAGAGCATGCATCACCAAGCCTGGCCCAGATTGAACTTTTGCCTCAAATTCAGGAAGTATCAATGTGCCAAATAAACAATTCTCTCTTTCCATCCCCAGTGTTCAGCTTCCTTTTAATCTTAGCTTTGGCAAAGACTGGAATCTGGATATTGAGTCTCATGCTGGTCACTGTTACCACCTGCTAGAATTATAGTTCAGACTGCTTCCTAGAGTGCTACTGCTAAATCCCAGGGCCCTTGAGCCTCACCCTTCAGTCTGTATGAGTACTGCTGTTACAAGTTTCAATTCTCCCTAAGAATTAGTCATCCCTTCATCACCGGGGCCTCTGGCAGCAGCAGCAGCAGCAGCAGCAGCAGTGCTACTGTGGTGCTCAGGATTAACCTGAGCCTTGTGTATTCCATATACCTACTCTCTGACTGAGCTACAACCCCAACCCAGGAGCCTCATTATAATCCCATTTCTTTCTGATTTAAGGGAGTTGAGATATGGTGTATACCTAAGGAGCCAAATTTATTTTGGCCTAGGTCCAGAGCCATGCACTGAAGTCCCTCTTCCAAATTAGTCTCTGCAGTTACTGGCCAAAAAGAACTTATTCCACTTGGTACTACAGATCTCCTGGGGCTCTGGGTCATGCTTCTGGGCAATGCAGCTCCAGCTCTTATTAATTATGTACCTTACCTGTACTGACCTGTGAGTTTTTATGTTCACCAGTCTGTAGCAAGCTGCTCAGTTTGTCTCACCAGAGTCTTAATAGCAGACATTTATTTGATTTATTGATGAAGTTTATAAACATTCATTGAGTGAACCAGATAATGTACAAGTATAAGACTTTGGAGCCAAATATTTTTAAAGTCTTTTTTAATTTATTTATCATTTTTATGTATAGGATGTACTATCTGCATATAGGTTGGTGCACCCTTGTCCTGCAATGCTGCGGAGGTCAGAGAGGGTGTTGGATTCCCCTGGAACTGGTAAAGATGGTTCTTAGCCACCATGTGGGTGCTGGGAATCGAATCCAGGTCCTCTGCAAGAGCAGTCGGTGCTCTTAACTACTGAGCCATCTCTCCAGCCCCTATGGAACTAAATATTAACAACATATGTGGTACTTGTTCCCATATCAAGATAATAATGACTTCCATTTCTTGAGCTCCTGCTATGTGCTAGGCACCATGAAACGAAGGCATGTACTGGCAGATTTATAGAGGTCAGAGGTGTGCCACCGAGGCCTATAACTGACAGCCTTTGCAGGAGATAAGAATTTTAAGCATAGTACATGGTTAGTGCTTACCAACAATATTAGTGTTTACAATGTTAGGCAATAGCATTACCTGGAGTGCCACAAAAATCCAGATGTGGGAGAACAAATATCTCAGCAAATATCAGAAGGATGTGTGATGAGCTTAGGAAGATCAGTCCATGTAGAAGGAAAAGCAAGTCTGTACGCAGAAAAAGAAAACCTCCATAAAGTAGCCAGTGGTATCAGTCAGGGTTCTCTAGAGGAACAATGCTAGTGAGGCCCCGAGTCCAGTAGCTGTTCATTTCTTCAGGCTGGCTGTCTCAGGTCTGGACCTGAAGGCCTGGAGGATTCCTGGAGAGCCACTGGTCTTTAGTCTACATTGGAATCCCAAGAAGTTGGTTCTGATATCCAGGAAGTAATGCCACAGCAAAAAGATAAACTCACCAGAGAGAGTGAAAGCAAGTGGGAAGAAGTGAAAGTCTCGTTCTTTCATGCTCTTTTATCCTCACTGACACCAAAAGGTGCCGCTCACATTTAGGATAGGTCTTCCGGCTTCAAATATCTGGTCAAGAAAATCTCTTCCAGGAGTACCCCGTGGCTTGTATTTTAGTTGACTGCAGATACAATTGAGTTGACAACCAAGATTAGTCATCATAGGAGTCTGTCTGGAACATAATACCAAAAGAAAGGTCCCACTAGAACCAAGTAGGGAAGCAGACCCAAAATATTCTAGAAACAAGTCACCCCTGTGCTGTGGAACTGCACTGTATCCATGGGAGGAAATTATCACATGAATTTGTAAATACTAAATGGATAAGACATATGCCTGAACTTAAGCAATTAAAGGAAGGAAGACTTCAATCTGCTTAGTCACCTTCAGAGAGAATAAGGCTCACAAAATGAAAAGTGATTACATTATCTAAGTGGGCATTGATCAAATACTTGACAGGACTAGTAGGAATGTTTTCTTTTATATAACAAGTCTGTAAGCTTCCAACTCAGTTTAAGATAGTGTAAGAGTCTGTATGTAAATGTGTAGAGTGTCTTAGTGGTGAATGAATTATTTTATATTCTTTGTTAAAGCATCAGTATGTGAGTAAAGTCCCTGATGACAAATACATAAAGCCTTCATTCTGGGACTTTATATAAGAGGAAGGACATTCTACTGATTGTTGACCTGAATTGTAATATACTTGAACCATGTTATTCTATTATTGATGAGTCAAATGTAATGACCCCAAACACTTTTATTTCTAATTTTCTATTTCTATAAGGTAGACTTAACTTAAAAATTTTCATGCTTGGTTCATTTCCCTGTGTTAATGAAGACAAAAACTGGTGAGGAAATCAATGAAATTAAAAGAATATGAGACATATGATTAAAGTATGGGGTATTTAATCACTTGTCCAGATGATGAAAGTATTTTTATTGTATCAGAAGCAGTTTGGGTCTCATGTAGCCCAGGTTAGCCCCCAACTAAGGCTGGCTTTGAACTCCTGATCCTCCCACCGCTACCTCCAGAGTGCTGGAAAGATAAACCTGTGCCACTATTCCTGGCCCTAAGCCATCAGTTTGAAAGTTCCAATGTAGCTATGAATTAGTTTATAACTCTGAGGAAGTTACTTAACTTTTGGGCTCTCCTTTATGATGTGTTTGTTTGGGGTTTGCTTTTTGTGGTTGAGATTGAATTTCACTGTGTTCTCCAGGCTGGCTCCAGTTTCTTCCTCCATATCCTCCTGAGTAGCTGGGCTACAGGCTGGTACAGTATGACTACTCTGTTTCTTTAGTATAAGATGCTTGTAAGGTTACTTCAAGGATCACAGGGCCTTGATCTGTGTAACCCAGGCTGGCCTGGAACTAGTAAGCCTCCTGCCTCAGGCTCCTAAGTGCTGAGACTACTGACATGTGCTACTGACATCCAGCCTCTTAGGTTTTTACTGCTATTATATATTCATTATACATATTGTATATATTCATTGTATAATCCATAGTACTGGGTTGCATAAGCACATTTTCATGCAAGTAGACTTTCAGCATATTTCTTCCCATACCACCCCATCTTAGCCCTTTTTACCCCTCTTAGTCTTTTTTTGCTCCTATAGACAGCTTTGCTTCTACTTTCATGTCATATATACATGAATTTATATATCTGTTTAAAACTCTAAGACCTCAAGCCAGGTGTGGTGGCGCATGCCTTTAATCCTAGCACTTGGGAGGCAGAGGCATGTGGATCTTTGTAAGTTCAAGGCCAGCCTGGTCTACAGAGTGAGTTCCAGGACAGGAGCTACAGTACAGGGAGACCCTGTCTCAAAAAGACAAAAAAGAATCTAAGACCTCAGGGAGGATGGATAGTAGAACACAGATGGTACGAAGGAAGAAAGAGGAATAATGAGCAGAAAAGGGTTAAGTAGGGTTGTGGGTAGGAGGGCAGGGTAGATAGAGGACAGGACACAGCTAACACTAAAGGCCTTTCTTTGAAAAATGTACTATTGCAGAAGCTTCCTAAAATCTATGTACATATACACAAAGAGTTTAGATGGAGTCACCCAATACAGGGGAACAGTGCCTTTCCCAGACACCATAAGATATCAAACAAACACCTAGTGTCAGGTATAGGTTCCTTCCCTTGAGTTGTTGGGTCAGTGAGGTGTCATAGACCCTCCAAAACAATACAGGCTATTGGCATTTCTCTTAATTTCTGTCCTGGTTATCTTTCTATTGCTATGATAAAACACTGACCAAAAGCAACTTGAGGAGGAAAGGGTTTATTTCATCTTACTCTTCTAAGGTATAATCCACCTTTGGGGAAAGTCAGGGAAGTGACTCAAGGCAGGAAAGGAAGCGGGAACTGAAGCAGAGACCACAGAGGAATGCAGCTAACTGGCTTGTTCCCTTGGGCTGTGTTCGGCCTGCTTTCTTATATAACTTAGGCCTGCCTTCCCAGGGGTGGCATCACCCACAGTGGTCTGAGCCCTCCCACATCACTCAACAATCAAGAGAATGCCTTACAGAGATGTCCTTGGATCAATCTGAGTAAGGAAGTTCCCCAGTTGAGGTTTCCTCTCCTCAGGTGTGTCAAGTCAACTAAAGTTACCTAGCACAATTAACCTCCAGAACTTAAGTGTAAGACCCTGTTGAAGACACTATATACTTGAATTTTAGAACAGGAGAAACCAAGCTGGTACTTGGTTTTCATTGGAAGTTTCATTCCTACCGGCTAGTTTTCATAGTGCTAGAAGGTGCTATACATACTACGGAGAGAGAAAAGTAATTGGTAGTCCTTACCCAGCTGTGAATCCTGTGAGCTGCAATAACATCTGGCCTCTGGACATTGTGCACACTCTTGATTTCAGAACTCAGGAGCCAGAGGCAGGCAGATCTCTGAGTTTGAGCTTGGTCTGGTCAACATAGTGAGTTCTAGGACATCCAGGGCTACATAGAACCTGTATGCTGGATAGCTTTAGTGCCAACTTGACACACCTGGGTTAAGGGAATCTCAGTTGAGCAATTGTCTCCATTGGACTGGCCTGTGGCCATGTCTGTGTGGTGTTTTCTTGATTGTTGGGTGATGTGGGAAGGTGCAGCCCACTGTGGGTGGTACCACCCCTAGGCAGGTGGTCCTGTATTATATAAGAAAGCAGCTGAGCATGGACCAGGGGAGCTAGCCTGTAAGCGGCATTCCATCATGGTCTGTGCTTCAGCTCCTGCCTCTAGGTTCCTGCCCTGAGTTCCTACCTTGGGCTCCCTCGATTATGAACTCTGACCAGGAGATGTAAGATGAATAAACCATTTCCTCCCCAAGTTGGTATTGGTCAGAGTGGTGTTTTTTTTGTTTTGTTTTGTTTTTTGTCTTTTTAGACAGGGTCTCCCTGTAGCCCCAGCTGTCCTGGAACTCACTCTGTAGACCAGGCTGGCCTTGAACTCACAAGATCTGCCTACCTCTGCCTCCCAAGTGCTAATGTTATGGAAGTAATCAACTGCTTTCTGGTTGGATTTGAGGCCCAGTCCACAAGATGAAACTCATGCTTAGTACTGTTAACTGGGCCAAGAATCTGTGGTTGGGTAGAGAATCTACCTGTATTATTTTGCTAAATGGACATAGTATTAAACTGACCTCTAAATACTTATCTTTATACCAATAGATTAGTGTAATTCCCAGCACTCAACAGAGGTTTGTTTTTGTTTTTACAGTAGATAGTGACTAACACAGAAACTGACAAAGTACAGATAGAAAAATCTAGAACTCACAAACGAGGGAAAATTCTATAATGGAATGTAATTTTTAAGGTGTATCTTAATTATTTTAATGATTTTCTTTTTTTTTTAACAGATGATCAATTTATTCCTTTACCAAACAACTCCTAGTCTCTACTGGGTGTGAGGGCTATGTAAAACATGGACTGGGTAGAGAACTTAACAAACAAGGCTTTTATTCTCTGGAGATTCACTTGATTGTAGGAAAATAAATAAGTTAATTTGCAGATCATGAAATTACTGTAAGGTTAATAAACAGAGAGAGGTAAAATAAAATAATGAGAGCCAGTTTGGATAGGGGTGCTGAATGTCAAAAAGTGTTATGTTGAGTGTTCAGTAATGTATTCGTGTATATTGGTCTTGTATTGGGCATTAACTACACGTAGTCTTTTTCTGAGTGCTTTAAATGTATATTAATTTGGCTAATAACTACGTTTATTGTGGGAATTGAATGTGACTGCTCCTTCCTTTAAGTGACATATTGAAACCCTAATCGACAATGTGTTTAGAGGTGGGACCTTAAGGAGAGAATTAGGTGATGAGGGTGGAGCCCACAGGAGTGAGATTGGTACCTTTATGAGAAGAGACACTAGAGAGATGAGTCTCCCCACAAGAGAAGACAGAAGGAGGCTGACAGAAGCTGGACATTATTGAGTCTACAGCCACCTTGATCTTGGACTTTGCAGTCTTCAGAACGATGAGAAACATTTCTGAATTCATTGATATCTACTGCAATATCTTCCTTATGTTACTTTCTCTCTTTTTTTGGTTAGTTTGGCTAAGGGTTTGTTGATCTTGTTTATCTTATCAAGAACCAACTCATTTTGGAATGTTTTGTTTTCATTTTAATTTGATTCTCAGCATTTTTAATTTTCATTTTGTTCTTGATTCCTTCAATAACCCCATTCATCATTCATTAATATATTGTTCAATCTCCACAAATTTGTGTTCATTCTATAGCTTCTCTGTTGATTTCTAGTTTTATTACATTGAGATTATATAAGATAAAAGAATTTCTTTCAGGGGCTGGAGAGATGGCCTAGTGGTTAAGAGTGCTGGTTGTTGTTGCAGAGGACCTGGGTTTGATCCCCAGCACCCACATGGTGGCTGAGAACTGTCTTTAACTCCAGTTCCAGGGGAATCTGATACCCTCTTCTGACCTCCGTGGCATTGCACGACACGGATGCACAAACCTACAAGCAGACAGTACATTCATACACATAAAAATAAATAAATAAATAAATAAATAAAGTTCTTTTATTTTCCGATATTTGTTAAGAGTTGCTTTGTGTTCTGCTATATGACCTATTTTTAAAAGCTGCTGAGAGGAATGTGTGTTCTGCAGTGTTCGGATGGAATATGCCATAGATGTCTGGTTAGGCTCATTTGATTAATGATGTCATTCAATTCTGCTGTTTTTCTGTTTAGTTTTTATCAGGAAGACCTGTCTGGTTTTTTTTTTTTTCATTTTAAAAAATTGGTAGTTTATTTATTCTTTTCACCACTATACAAACAAGGAAGTTTATTTTTTAAAGCCAATTTTTATTGAAGCTTTGTGCATTTCATACAAAAATTCCAATCAAGTCTAGACCCACTCCCCATTAAGACCTGTCTATTTGTAAGAGTGGAATATTGATATCACCCACTATTACTATATTGGCGTTAATCTGTGTCCTTACATATGGCAGTGTTTGTTTTATGAAATTGAATGCACTGGTGTTTGGTGAGTATGTGTTCAGAATTGTAATATTCTCTTGGCAGATTCTTCCCTTAATCAGTTTGAAGTAGTCTTTAACTCATCTATTTTTGGTTTGAAGTCTATCATGACTAATCCTAGAACAATGACACCTACATCTTTCTGGTTCCATTTATTTGAAATACCTTTTCCCACACTTTCATCTTAAGGTCATATCTTATATCTGTTTAATATTTATTATTCTTTGATACATGCATATTGTGTATTTTTGTCATTTGTACAGCCTATTACCCCCTCTCATGCCCTTTCCGTTAC
This sequence comes from Rhizomys pruinosus, assembly GCA_009823505.1. Classification (NCBI taxonomy): domain Eukaryota; kingdom Metazoa; phylum Chordata; class Mammalia; order Rodentia; family Spalacidae; genus Rhizomys; species Rhizomys pruinosus. The sequence goes on from VZQC01001241.1 coordinate 125,056, forward strand.
CCCCTCTCATGCCCTTTCCATTAACCCTCTCATTCCTGCCCTTTCTATTGAGGCCCTTCTTCCCAACAAAACCACCTCCTATTTTCAGGTAGATTCCTTTGGTTTGGTTGGGTTTTGTGACTCACTGACTTGTTAAGTTTGAGCAACTTAACGTACTCCCCCCCCTTTTTTTTGAGACAGGGTTTCTCTATAGCCCCAGCTGGCTTGGAACTCACTCTGTAGACCAGGCTGGCCTTGAACTCACAGAGAACCGCTTGCCTCTGCCTCCCAAGTGCACAACCATGCCCAGCCTAAAGACAGTTCTTGCTGCCACGTGGGTGCTGGGAATCGAACACGGGTCCTCTGGAGGAGTAGTTGGTGCTCTTAACTGCTGAGCCATCTCTCCAGCCCCAGCCTACTTTTTTTTTTTTCAACAGAAGCTTGCTTTATGGTTCAGGTTCACCCAAAAGTCCTTGTCTCTGTTGATCTTCCTGCCTTTCCAGTTGTTAGAAATATAGGTATGTGCCATGGTTACACTTCATGGCTTCTATGTTTCTTCAAGTATTAAATGAAAAGCATGTCTGAATTAATTAGCAGTGCAGTGCCTGGTATTTTGGAAGTTCATACAGTTAATTCTCCTCTATTACTTTTTTTTTTTTTTTTTTTTT
>VZQC01001241.1:136114-166146 GCA_009823505.1 Rhizomys pruinosus
GAACTACAACATTATAAAGCGCAAATCAAAGAACTAAGAAAAGAGAATGAAGACCTCAAGAAGGACCTAGAGAGAGAGAATGACAAACTCCAGAAGGAACTGGAAACACTGAAAAGATCCCATGCTGAAAAAGATAAGGAAGGGGCTGGAGAGATGGCCTAGCGGTTAAGAGCGCCAACCACTCTTACAGAGGACCCGGGTTCAAGCCCCAGCACCCACATGGCAGCCGAGAACCGTCTGAAACTCCAATTCCAGGAGAACTCCAGTTCCAGGGCAATCCGACACCCTCTTCTGACCTCCACGGCATTGCACGACACGGGTGCACAAACTTGCATGCAGACAGTACATTCATACACATACAGAAATAAATAAAATAAAAAAAAAAGAAAAGATAAGGAAGAACCTTAAGTGCACATTACAGTGTGAGAAAACCCATCAGAAAAGGGTACATACTGTGTGATTACCAATATATGACAGTCTGGAAAATACTCAGATATGGAGGCAGTAAGATCAGTAGTTGGCAGGGAATTTAGTGTATGGGAAAGGATACATAGGTGGAATAGAGACAATTTTTATCATAGGGAAATAGTTCTATATTATAGTATGATGAGGAATAAATGAAATTAATTATATATGTATCAATACTCATACAACATATACAATCAAGAGAGAACCTTAATGTAAACTCTGGACTTTGAATGAAAATATGTCCATGTTGGTTCATTGATTGTAACAAATGTCCATTTTTTTTGTCTTTTTGAGACAGTGTCTTCCTGTAGCCCCAGCTGTCCTGGAACTCACTCTGTAGACCAGGCTGGCCTTGAACTCACAGAGATCTGCCTGCCTCTGCCTCCCAAGTGCAAGGATTAAAGACGTGTGCCACCACACCCAGCTACAAATGTCCGTTTCTTATACAGCATATTATAATGGGGGGAGTCATGCATGTGTGGACACAGGGAATATGTGTACTTCCTCTGTACTCGGTTTTGCCGTAAACTCACAATACTGTTTCAAAGCAGGCTCTCATGAATCCCAGGATGGCCTCAAACTCACTCTGTAGCCAAGGATGACCTTGATAAGGAGCTCATGGTCCCTCTGCCTTCGTCTCTTGAGTACAAAGGTTATACCACTACACTCCATTTGCATTGTGCTAAGGAGCAAACCCAGAACTTTGTGCATGCTAAGCAAGCACTCTACCCATTCCTAAAATACTCTTTAAAAAATGAAGTCCGTCTTGTATCTTTCTCTCAGTCTTTCCAAACCTTTTCACTCCAGAGGCTTATTGTTTGGGGCAGAATTTAACTGTATCAGTCAGTTCTTTGACCCAGTGCTTATGTTGTTCTTCCCTCTCTTTTGTATTGCTCCAAAATATGCCTATATATGCAAGATATGTATGGCAGAAGGCATGAACTGTGATGGGGTGGGGGACAGGGAAAGGGGAATGTGTCTAAATTGGACTGAAAGACAATGTATGAAATACACAAATCATCAGTAAAAGAAAAAAGAAAAAAGAAAAAAGTGAAGTCCATGGTTTTTTTTTGAAGTCCATGGTTTTTTAAAGGGAAAACAGTATATTGCAGAAAATCTACAGGAAATAGTTTATCTTCATGTAATTAGAAATTCCTTAAACAATGAGGCACATTTAAAAAAAAAGAATTCAGATTTTCGAGGTGATGCAGAAACCTAAGGCATTCTAGATTACCGTAAGACAGAGCATTCAACCATGGTGTGAAGAGGACTGCTTGGAATCCTGGCTCTGTTGACATTAGGTAATTTCCATCATCTCACTAGGTCTATTTGCTCAGCTGCAGAATCTGGGGGTGATCTATGATATCCAAAGTGCCTTTGAGTTTGGGATATCTGCCTCTGTATTTGCATGTAATATAACAGTGGCTGGAAAGCCCAGATGGTGTTCAGAGTTCAGCTAAATCTCAGTACCTCACACCCAAGCTATGTGGCTCTGAGCAAGCTATTTGTCACTTTGGAACTGATTTCATCATCTGCAGGAATGAGATGAAAATAATGAATACATTCTACTGGGTGGTTGTGAGGAACCAAAGAAAAGACTATAAAAATCTCTGACACAGTGAATACCAAAAGAGTTAAGACTATTATAAATATAGATTGCCAATGCTGTTATTCTAATGCTCCTTTGCCACCCCACGGACAGCACAAAACTCTACACCCACATGTAGCTGCAAAAGATGGAAGGTGAGTGAAATTAACCAAGTGGAGTATGCCAGGTCCTTTTTGGAAAACGAATGAAAGGAATCTTAAGAGATAGAGTGGTCAGGACCTCCAGGTCATGATTCGGTCAGAGTCAACTGACAAATATTCTCCCTGGTCAGTGGAAAGTCACTGCAAACTCTGTGAAAACAGCGGCACCTCCTTTGGTGTTTGTTGCTAAGATTCACTGCTGACTCCAAAGGTCTGACATATTGGTGTCCTGGCAGATACTGGACTCTAGGCAGACTTGCTAGATTTTTCTAGCTGAAATGCTAAATGCCTTAAAGAGGGTTTTATTATACCGGTAATGCAACTAGACTCAAGCCAGCAAAAGTTTGTTGTCAATCCAATTGCAAGGCATCAAAGAGGGAAGAATTTGGAATATAGACTGTTTTCCAAATGGAGCCAAAATGGGCTAGAGTAACTATCACAGTTTATTTCAGAATTCAGTCTCATTGTCTGCCCTTAGGCTGCTCTCTGCCTTTTTCTCTAGGGATAAAGTTAAGCCACCAGGGAGTGTGGTGGCACAGAGCTTAGTTAACTGTGTCATACAATTCCCACAGAGACCAGAAGAGGGCATCAGATCCCTTGGAACTGTAATTACAGATGGTTGTTAGCTGCAGCAAAGGTGCTAGGAACCAAATCCAGGTCCTTTGAAAGAGCAGTCAGTGCTCTTAACTATTGAGCTATCTCTCCAGTCCCTTCTTTTATTTGTTATGACTCCCTACCCTGCTTGAGAGGAGTGATGGCTTGGATTTCCCCTTACACTAGGGTCTACTCAATACTTCAAAACTCAGACCCCTTGCTAGATTCTAGATGCCATTCGCCAGACTTTGGTCATATCATATACATTTACTTTTTTAATAAAAATGTATGTGTGTACATGTAGATTGTGTATATTTTTATTTTATTATACACAAAATATACCCGTTTATGAAGTAATAAATTTTAAATCAGGGCAAGAATATTCTAACATCATTTCCTTATAATGCAAATATTTACAGTCCCTTTTTTTCTAGAATTTTTGAGGTATAATGTAATTTCATTAACCATAGTCATTACTCTGCAATAGAAGACCAGACCTTCTTCTTCCTATGTGGCTGTAACATCATACCCAATGAGTACATTTTGTTGTGCTTTTGTGTTCTTCTCCCAGTCTCTGGGAACCACTTTCTTACTCAGCTTCTGTAAGATCATTTTTACGCTTCACATGATTGAGAGCATGTGATGCTTCTCTTTCTGTGATTGTGGTATTCCACTTCCTAACATAATAAATTACCATTCTATTCATATTGCAAATGAGGTTTCATCTTTTCCTGGCTTTATGGTTTTCCATTACGTGTACATAAAATGTTTTCTTTACTCATCAGTTGATGGATATTCAGCTCGTTTCCATTTATTTGCTTTTATAAATATTGTTGCAATAATATTGGAAATAAAGTTGTTTCTTGATACTGTGGTATTTAAAAAAACCTCAGCTAATATAAAAATTTTAGATAAAAATTGAACTCCCACAAAGGCCATTAATTTTCCCTAATTCATATAAACACTCATTAACAGAGGGCAAGCCCAGAATATGAACATCCCAGGATTCTGTTTCATAGTAACATTTTTTATATTTTTAAAACTTTTATGGGGCTGGAGAGATGGTTTATCAGTTAAGAGCACCGACTGGTCTTGCAGAAGACCTGGGTTCAATTCCCAGCACCCACATGGTAACTAAGAACCATTTTTAAGCCAAGTATGGTGGCACATACCTTTAATCTCAGCACTTAGGAGGCAGAGGCAGGTTGATCCCTGTGAGTTCACAGCCAGCCAGTTCTACAGAGTGAGTTCCAGGCCAGCTGGGGCTATAGGGAGACGCTGTCTCAAAAAATTTTATTTTTGTTTTATGTGTATGAATGTTTTCCCTGATATAAGTGCACTCATATGCAATGCCTTTGGTGGACCAGAAGGAGTCACATCCCCTGAAACTGGGATTATGGATGATTCTTAGCCACCATATGGGTACTAGAAGCTAAACCTGGCCCCTCTGCAAGATAGGTCAATGCTCCTAACTGCTGAACCATCTCTCCATCTCCCCATACTATCATTTTTAAGCCATGAAGCACCTAATTGCAAAGGAGGAAGAATTGGAGTGGAGGGAGGGAGAGAGAATTCTACTCTATTGAAGGAAGGTTAGAACCAAGGCAAGAAGAGGGCTCTGGGTAAGCAGAAGGCCCAGGGAGAAGGTAGATATCTCATTGTGTACAGGAGGAAGACGTGCCACAGAGGGCTGAGAGGCCACCACCACCATATACTTAGGCTACTTGAAAGTCTTAGCCAAACAAATACAAGTGCTCCTTGGGATCTTTGTATTTCCACAGCTGTGACTTAAATGCTGCTTATCTTTTCCCAAGATTCCCTGGAATGAAACCAACGGGAGTCCAGATTTGGGAGTGCCTCATCAGAGCAGATGGGCCAGCAGCAGCCAGGAAGCTTGCTGCCTTTGGCTGAGAGCGCCGTCCTGGAAGTGGCTGTCTAGTGAGTAGACCCCAGCAGGCTCAGCTCTAGGCATGAGCCAGGCAGCCTGCTGCTGAAGTTTTACGTTTCCTCTCCCTTCTTGTGCATATTGAGAATCCCACTCTTAGATCACTCAGCTCCTTACAAACACATTGTCATAAGTATCCTTGGGAGGATGGATTAGTGCCTCTTGTTCTAAGGTGTATTCAGAAGTGTGTGTGCAGCGGTCAGAAGGCCTGGGCTCTGTTATGCAGCTACTGATTTTCCCCAGGATTCTGTTTCCTTGGGGCCACATTGTTCCTCTCTTGCTCATAGTTTTGTCCACTATAAGATTGTTTATAATAAATTATGAATACTATAATATGTACATGATGTAATCTTACTGAATTCATCAACAGCCCTTGATGTGTGTGCTATTATTGTCTTATTTTACAGATAAGGAAATAGAGGCCTAGAATTTTAAGAATATTTTGTGTTTTATATTCTTGACAGTATTATTTATGTCAACAATGTATTTTGATCACATCCACCTCCAACTTTCTCCTTCCTCTCCCATCTTTAAGTTCTCTCTCTTTTTTAAAATAACCCAGTGAATCCAATTAGTGCTGCCTATGTGCATGGGTGTAGGACCATCTACCAGAGCACAGGCACCTTACAGAACAGAGGCTACACCCCAAAGAAAAATTATTACAACTCCCCCAGAAGCCATCAGCTGCCAGTAGTTCTTCAGCTAGAGGTAAGGCCTCAAGACCCCATCCCCAAACCATGATGAAATGTTGACTAGCTTGATCTTGTGCAAATTTGTTTTGTTTTACATTAATTTATTGTGTGTGTGTGTGTGTGTGTGTGTGTGTGTGTGTGCTTGTGAATGCTGTGGCATACATGTGAACAGAGGACAACCTTCTGGAAGCCGTCCTCTCCTTCCACAATGGAATTGACCTCAGGCCATCACGCTTGGCAGCAAGCACCTTTACCCACTGAGCTATTTTTCTAGCATGTACATCTTCAACATATTCTACCAGCATTTACCACAACAACTGGATTTTCAGGTCTTATACAGGCAACCATAGGTACTGTGAATTCCTGAAGTCCAGAAAACAATATTTCATATCACTCCTTCCCTATGCTCTGGCTCTTACATTATTTCAACTCTTTTTCCATATGTTCCCTGAGCCTTGGGGGGGGGAGTTGATGTAGATGTCTCATTTATATAAGTTAGCAGTCACTTATTTTCAGCACTTTGACCAGTTGTGAGTCTCTGCATTAACCAGTGTCCACTGCAAAAAGAAATTTCTCTGACCAAGATTAAGAGCAACTAAGATACATGTTTAGACAGCAGTTTGACAACATATTAGCAAAACAACAGTAGAAGGTCCTCCCCTGGAGTTGATGATCTCCCTAGCCATGGGATTTGATCAGGTTTATAGTGCTGGGTATGAATTTGCTCATATAGAGGCAGGCCTCAAATTTGAGCACAAAGTGGTTACCCATATAACCGTCCTGCCGCTACTGCACCAGCGGGTTCATTTTCCAGGCAGGTTGGTATTGTAGTATGCAGAGTTCACAGGTGGTTATCACTGAGTTCTCAGTCAGCTTATGCAGCACCTTCTGGCACTATGAAAATTATCCATCAAAGGGAAGCTTCCAGGTGAGTTCCATCTTGATTTCTCTGTCTTTCAACCAGAGTATGTGGTATATTCAGCAATTGAATCTTTTTTTTTTTCTATTACTTCTTTATTTTTTTTCAGTTTTTAACAATAAGTAATAATTTATGAGTACAAGCATCCTTCATGTAAAACCAGTTTGCAAGCAGTTGTGCCCAAACCCACACAGCCCAAGGGTTCCACTATCCAGCTTGGGGGGCTTTGTATGTTCAATCAAGTTGATCAAGCAATTGAATCTTACCATCTAGTTCTGGTGGGCAACAAAGATCAATGGCAATAGCCTGTGCTGCTTTGAGGGCCTCTGGATCCTCCCTGACCAAAATTTCATAGAGAGGTATCCCACATCTAGGACTAAGATTTTTCACTTAACATCCCATGTCATTTGGGAAAAACATTGTCCACTTATGCAATGTAGCACCATTAAAACTCTCCTTAAAAATTGTATTTTTAAATAAACTTACAAAATAGTTGGTTTCCTTAAGACATTTTCCTACATATTACTTTTCTTTACCCTACCTTACTCCCTCTTCTTCCCCATCCCCACTAACCTTTCCACCCCCAGCATACCCCCTCTACTTTCATATCACATTTCACATGTGTTCCACTATTCCCTCCTCCCCTTAAGAGCTTTTCACCTCCCTTCTCACATGTCCTTTATAATCTCCTGACCTCTACAGATACTCCAAATTAAACATTAAACATTAAGCAAATCTGAAAATTCAAAGCTAGGATCCACATATGAGATTGAACATATTTGTCTTTCTGGGCCTGGGTCACCTAACTTATCCAGTTCTCATTTCTTTGTAAATTGCACAATTTCATTTTTCTTTGTAGATGAGTAAAATCCTGTTGTATTTTCATTATCCATTCATTAGTTGATGGACATCTAGGCTAATTCCATTTCCTGAACATTGTGAATAAAGCAGCAACAAACATGGATCTGCAGGTATCTTTGTAGTAGGCTATGAAGTCCTTTGTGCATACCCAGCCAGGAGAGATGTAGTGGGGTCATAAGGTAGTTTTCCTTCTAGCTTTTTAATTTAGACATATTTATTATTTTTGTTTGTATGTGTGTGAACCTATAGGAATATATGTATACTCTGTGTATGCAAGGAGCCCACAGAGACCAGAAGAGGGCATCAGATCCCTTAGAACTGGAGTTAAAGGCAGTTGTGATCTGCCATGTGGGTGATGGGAGCTGAACTCAGGTCCTCTGCAAGAGTAGCCAGTGTTCTTTATTACTAAGCCATCTTTCTAGCCCCTTTACTATCCATTTGTATTCCATTTTTAAAGAAATCTCTATTGGGTTTCATAGTCCACTGTTTATTGAGTTGCTTTTTTTTCTTTCTTTTTTTTTGGTCTTTTTGAGACAGGGTCTCCCTGTAGCCCCAGCTGTCCTGGAACTCACTCTGTAGACCAGGCTGGCCTTGAACTCACAAAGATCCACCTGCCTTTGCCTCCCAAGTGCTAGGATTAAAGGCACCACACACCACCACCACACCCAGCAAGTTGCTTATTTTCTTAATATTAACTTTTTTAGTTCTTTGTAGATTCTAGCTATCAATCTTCTATCACATGCAAAGATGGAAAAGATTTTCTCATATTCTATAGGTTTTGAGGCAGAATTGTCTTGTTTTATAAAAGGAATTTTATTATTTTTATTTTTTTATATTGCTATTATCATCATTATTATTTGGTATTTTTGAGACAGGCCCTCTGTGTAGTCCCAGTTGGCCTGGAACTTGCTTTGTAGACCAGACTGGCTTGAACTCATGGAGATCCACCTGCCTCTGCCTCCTGAGTGCTGGGATTGAAAGCATGTGCCACCACATCCAGCCTATTATTTTTATTTTTATGTGTTTGAGTATATTGCCTGCACGTGTATAAGTGCACCCATGTTGTGCAATGCCTATGGAGTAGGAAGAAGGCATCAGATCCCCTGAAACTGGAATTACAGATGAATGTTAGCCACCATTTGGGTGCTGGGAAGTGAACCTGGGTCCTCTGTAAGAGCAGACAGTGCTCTTAACTGTTGAGCCATCTCTCTCCGACCCTGGGGCTTAAAATTTTCATATCCTACTTAGACCTTGACCCATCCAGGCTTGGTGATAAACATTTGTAATCCCAGCTACTAAGGAGGTTTAAGCAGGAGGATCATTTGAGACCTGAGTTTAAGCTAGCCTGGGCAATATAGTAAGCTCATAGCTCAATTTTTTTTTTTTTTTACCAACTTACTCCTGCCTAATATTCCTTTATTTGCTTTATTTTGGTTCTATAGTTTAGTAGCACCAAAAAGTTACATATTTTACTTTTTCACTTGCCCTCACTCCTACAGATTGTAAGTCTTACTGGGAAATAGATTTGTCTTTGCTTTTGTAATTACTGTTTATTTATTGTGTTGCCAAGGCCTAGAATTATGCTAGGCCTTCAAATATTTGTTGAGTTAAAAGAAAATGATTGAATGGCAAGATGGCTCATCAGGCAAAGGCACCTGCCAAGCCTGACCACCTAAGTGCAGCCTACATGGTTGAAGGAGAAAACTAACTCCTGAAAATTGTCCTCTGACTTCCACATGTGTGCCATGGCATGTTCTCTCTCTCTCTCTCTCTCTCTCTCTCTCTCTCTCTCTCTCTCTCACACACACACACACACAAATAAATAAATAAATGTAAAAATTTTTTTCAGTAATTGAATTCTTGATAGGAATGTAAATTGGTGTAGATTCTAGGGAAATTAATTTAGGACCTTGCAACACATAACTAGGAATTCATTCTATACAGGAAAAGTTCATGTATGTGCATAAGATTATAAGTACATGTTTATTTACTATAAGACTGCTTTCTAATAAAAGACTAGAAGCAAAAAAAATTAAAAAAGACTAAAAGCAACCAATATGTCCATCAATACAGAACTCCTCAAATAAATTCCTAGGTTATAAATGGATTCTAGATAGGGTGAAAAGAAATATGCAAATCTGCTGCATGATAATCTAAGATATGTTATTTAAGAAAATGAGTAAAAAACAATACATCGCTTCTTTCTATGTTATCATAAGACAGATGTTAGGAATTACTTGCTATAGTACTTGAACTATTTCTAGAAAACTGGAAAAAAATTGCCTGAGAGAAAAGAAGCAGAAGTTCCAGGGTGAGACAGAGAATAAATTTTTTTTCATTTTTAAATTAAATTTATTTTTTAATTTTTATGTGTTTCATACATAATTTTTCAGTCAGTCTTAGTCTCCATTATAGCTGCTTCTCCATTGACAACTTCCTGAAGCTCTACCCCCTCTTCCTCTGCTGGAGTTCCCACCTCTGTCACTTGTGGTAGAGTCCATTGCACCAAATTATCCTCTCTACTCACTCCTTAGTCCAGGCTCAGGAGTGAGTAGAGAGAATAATCAGCCTATCTGGAGTTTCTTTTGTAAAAAAGGCCAGGTCTTCCTCACTTGACTGCCATCTGCTGCCAATATTTCCTCAGCCAAAGTTGGGCTCTGCTACCCATTTCTGCAGTTCTGTGCTGGGTTTTTGTCCAGCTGAGCTTGAATGGGTCTTGTGCATGCCAGTACCAATGCTGTAGGTTCATATGAACTAGAGTTTGTATGATTAATTTCAGTTTGGTTTTAAATCACCTCCCTGGCTCTTACAATCTTTCCACCTCCTCTTTCACAATATTCCCTGACCTGTAGGTGGGTGAAGCTAAGTATAGGCAGCCTGTCCATGGATCCACACTCTGTAGACTCCTATTCTTCATGGTTTGGCCCTTCATGCCCTTTTGGGTTCCTGATCTCCTGTTGCATGGAGGAGTTTCCTTAATGAGAGTTAAGTGGTAGTTAATGCCTTCTTGGGTCCTTGTTCTATGATGCTTGGGTCTTGTGTATAACAGCTGCATTGTAGATGTGTCGCCTAGGCATGAGCCATTTACAGACAATGTCTGTGTGTGTCCAGTTGTGGGAATTCTGGTACAAAAGAAATTGGATCTGACTTGGAAGTCACTACCTATGAAGGCTACCTCTCATAGCTGTGGAGAGCACTATGCAAGCCACTAAGGGAGATCATCAACTGATGGTCCAACATCAGTCTCAAGACCAAATACCCACATCAATGGCCAGCACAGCATATGACATTGGTGTAATAGCGGCACTTCTATCTTGGGGGAAATCAGTGGCTAACCAATTAGACCTAAAGCCCACTCCATGGAAGGAAATGCATGTATAGTATTGTTAACATGGCCAGATGCACACAACTGAAGAAGTCCTAGATCTTAGACAATTCTCCATGATAGACACATCCATAGGCTAAGGTAACATTTTACTAACTACAAAAGAAGTATCCTTATATTTATAGGTAGCTATCCCAGACACCACTCAGAAATGGAGAATAAATTCTTGCCAATAGATAATTCCTAGCTCAGCTATAATCATGCCTATAATCCCAGCATTTGGGTTGTGGAGTCAGTAGGAACAGGAGTTCAAGGTCATCTTTCAGCTATATAGTTAGTTCAAAGCCAATTTGAGACCGTATCTCAACAAACAAAAAGTATATATACAAAATTTTAAAAGGTAAAACACTACAAAAGCCTACAATAAAATTGGCTACAGAATTCCCATTTGAGGTGATGAAGTAGTTTTGGAAATTATTGCCATGTTGTACAATATTCCGACTAGAGTTAATGCCACTCAATCATATACATCAAAATGGTTAAAATGAGGCAGATTTGGGGGTACACACCTATAATACCAGCAATTGGGAGGACTGAAGCATTAGGATCACTCTGAGTTTGAGGTCAATATAGTGAGTCCAGGGCCAGCTTGATCTATGAGTAAAAAATGAGCGTAAATGTATAACTTTATGTTATATATATATATATATTTTCATAACATGAAAAATTAATGTAATATACCCAACTCATTAAATGGATACTACATATGAAGTTGTACAATGAATTTACAAATTATGTATTTTCTTGTTGATATTTGCTTGATTTGTATTTTGAGACAGGGTCTTGCTATGTGCCTTGGGCTGGCCTAGAACATGTCTCACTCCTACCTTTGCTTCCCAAGAGCTGCAATTACAGGTGTGTGGTACCAACCAGCATTAATTACTTTTTAAATTACTTTTATTTATGTAAATATTTATTATGACAAAATTCTATTTGTTAGGACACATATTGTGATGGTAGAGAAAATGAGCATGTTAGAAAATAATTCATCTGGGGGAAAGGATGAGTACTAATTTCAGCTCATTGATAATTAAAAGTAATTAATTAAAAGTAATTTAATTAAAAGTAATTTAAAAGTAATTAAAAGTAATTTAATTTAAAATAATTAAATTTAATTTAAAATAATTAAAAGTAATTTAAAAGTAATTAAAAAGCAAATAAAGCATAAAAGCCTGAAGAAAAGGCTGAGAGTGTTCTAGAGACATTTGAAGGTACAGGAAGAAGGTCCAGTTAGAAGATACAGGGAAGCACATAAGAGAAGCTGTAAGAGCCAAAGTGTTTTTATATTATCAACCAAATTAAAAAGCCCAAGGTTATCATCAAAACCAACAAAATGTCTCAACTGACTAGAGAGCCACTATCAGTTCTTTTACAGTAAAGATAAGTCAGCTGCCATTATGTAATTTTTTTTTGTCTTTTTGAGACAGGGTCTCCCTTTAGTCTCATCTGGCCTGAAGCTTGCTATGTACACCAGGCTGAACTTGAACTCACAGAGATCTGCCTGCCTCTACCCTGAGTGTTGGGATTAAAGGTGTGTACCACCATGTTCATCTATGTAAATATTTTAAAGGAATTCAACTTGGTAGCCAGCCTAAGATCTCACAGCTTATATTCCATAATAGCAATATCGAGTTTATTTTAAAATATACATTATTAGTTCCTAGGTATTTGTTTAAATATATCTATTTGTATAAATATATCTATATATCTAATTGCTTACGCTTCATTAGTAGGATTGAAAGGTTATTCCTGGACAAACTATCAGCCCATGAAAGGAAACAGCCAGAATTGACCAGAGTCCAAAACAACAGCTCCAGAGAAAGTAGACAGTTTTGCTTCTCGTCCACCTGTGCCCCTTTTCTAAGCCTAGGGAACAAACTGTGGAAGAAGGGGCATGGTAGAATGTAAGGGCTGCGATTGGGGTGAATGGTGAAACTACAGCAATATAGTCTGGACACTTATTTGATCAACTTGATTGAACATATAAGCCCCCCCTCCCCAGCTGGATGGTGGGACCCTTGGGCTGTGTGGGTTTGGGCACAACTGCTTGCAAATTGGTTTTACATGAAGGATGCTTGAACTCACAAATTATTACATATTGTTAAAAAATGAAAAAAAATAAAGAAGTAATAGAAAAAAATAAAATATATGTTAATAAAGAGAATCAGCTTTTGGTTATTCTTCTGGGTAACCAGTGGGATGTTTGATGTCATCTAACATCCTCATTTGTAAGTTAAATAACCAACTCTCAGAGGCAAGGTGGGTGCCATAGGAAGGAAGTCCATTTTTAGCAGGCCGAATCAAAGGAATGGCATTCAAAATCTATTATCAAGAGATATCTTGCTCCTTGACAGAAAGTAGAGCTTGATGGAGGCTAAGAACCATCTTTAACTCCAGTTCCAGGGGAATCCGACACCCTCTTCTGACCTCCGCAGCATTGCATGACACAGGTGCACCAACCTACATACAAATAGTATACTCATACACATGAAAAATAAGAAAGGGAGATCTCCTGAGACCAGCAGAAGCTAAAGAGCACCGCCCCCACCACCAACTGGGATTACGAAGGCATCTGAAGGAGGCAAGCAAAGCAAGCCTTCAACACAGTGAAGAGGCTTTAGGGCTCACAGTGGAATACACGCAAGGAGAAACCATATGCCAGGAAACACCAAAGAAGAAAGACAACACGGGAAGGGGGCAGGATAATCTCTTGACAATCTACGCAACCCCTAGTGGCGATTTCCTTACAGTGGGGGAGTCCCTCTGGGGATGGCTCTCGGACTAACAGATATCAGAAAACACAACTTGAAATATATTTAAAGAACTACAAGAGATAAAGAGCAAATCAAAGATGGAAGAGAATGAAGAACTGCAAGAAAGACCGAGAGGAGAGAGAATGACAAACTCGGGAAGGAAGTAGAAACACTGGAAAGATCCATGCTGAAAAAGATAAGGAGACCAACCATCGAAGCAAAGAGCTACAGGAAGAGAATGAGGGCTCCAAAAAGAAGTAGAAATACTAAAGAATCAGAAAGAGAAATTGAAAAGGAAATCAAACACTTGCCATTCCAACCAAGAGAAAGAAGAAATGGAAAAAGCATCTGAAGCTGAATGGAGGAAGCAGAACAAGAATATCAGCCACGGGAAGGAGTGACACAGAACACAACTAAATCCTCAAGTAAGATTATGAAAAATTTAAAAATTAAAAAAAACACAAAGGAAAAAGAAATGGACTAAAGAAATGATAATCAGATCAGAATCGGCGATGTAGTAGGCGTGGGTTGGGAGGACAGAGAAGAATCCCAGAGAAGGTATTGAATCAGATCTTCAACACGAATAATACGACATGCAACAACTTCCCCAAACTTACAAAAAGACAAACGAAACCAAATATCAAGAAGCACAGTCAGACCTCCAAAGCACAAGATAGAAAAAGAAACTCTCGACCAAGCCATATCAAATTCAGAACCAAAAACAGAATACTAAAACTCCGCTCACAAAGAGAAAAAAAAAAAAAAAAAAAACAAGTACCCCTTAAAGAGGACTGGACTAGTCAGGAATTACAGAACTGAACTTCTATCGCAAAGCTCGATGAACGCAAGAAGACTGGAGCAAGCAGTTCCCAGTGGTTAAAGGGACTATAGATGCAACGCCAGGTTACTATCCCAGCAAATCATAAACAATTATAGTTGACAGGAGAGAGAAAAACCTTCACGTGACATAAACAAGATGAAAAGAGATTACATCTACGGAAAACCAACCGTCAAAAAAGGAAAGACTTGCAAGCAATTCAAAGGAGGACAAGACAGAAAGGACACCTACAAACCAGGCACTAGAAAGAGAAATAAAAAACCAGAACGGCAGACTGAGAGTAGGGACGCTAAGCCAAACGCGCATGATATATAAGGCAAAAAGAAGCAACACAAACCTATCGAGAACTTTAAATATTAATGGACTAAGTTCCCCAATCAAAAGACATAGACTGGGAAGATTGTTAGGAAACAGAATCCATCAAATGCGTCTACAAGAAACACATCTTACCTTCAAGGACAAGCACCACCTAAAGTGAAAGGATGGAAAAAATATTCCAGAGCGAATGGTTACCAAAAAGAAAAGCAGGCATTGCTTATTCTTAATATCAGACAAAATAGATCTTCAAAGTAAAAGAAATCAGAGAGATCAAAGAAGGCCATGTCATATTTTATTAGAGGAACAATTCATCAAGAAGATTTACAATTATGAATATATATGCCCCAAACTGCTGGTGCACCAAAACTTTATAAAGGACAATTCTCCAGGACCACAAGTCTACAACTAACCCCAGTACACTCGTAGGAGGGGATTTCAATACCCACACTGAGTCCTTTGGATAGTTCAACAGGACAAAGAATAAACAGAGACATCTGAACTGAATGATGATGAATACACCAAATGGACCTCATAGACCTCTACCAAAAATTCCACCCTAATACCAGAGAAAACACTTATCTACTACAGCACCCCAAATGAAAATTCTCCAAAACTAACACCACATAATGGGCACAGAAAAAACCTCTAACAAATACAGAAGATTGAAATAATTTCATGCATTCTATCAGACCACAGTGCAGAAAGCTCAACATAAAAACCAGGATAAGCCCTACTGCCTACAAGAATACATGGAGACTAAACAACACACTCTGTGAATAATGAAATGGGTCAAGGAAGAGATAAAGAAAGACAATAAGCAGCATTCCTGGAAACGGAATGACAATGAGCAATACACACAAAACAAAACCTATGGGATACCTTAAAGCAGTACTAAGAGGGAATTAGATATAGCCCTGGGTGGCCTACATTAGAAAAAAACAAAAGAGCATAAGTGCATGGATCTAACACTGCAGCTAAAAGCACTTGAGAGGCAACAACAGATGAACTGTAATGCAACAGACGGAAGAACAACGAGAAACATCAGAGCAGAAAATCAATGAAATAGAAACAAGAAAATAAATAAAAAATAAATAATCTGAAGTTGGTCTTTGAACGAAATGATAATCAGATAGGACAGATCTAGCCTCAATTACCAAGAAAGAAAGAAGGAACAACTCCAAATCAATCACAATCTAATGATAAAAGGAACATCAAACAGATGACAGAGGAAAAGATCCAGACAATCATATGGGAATCCTTCAAAAACCGTATACTCTACCAAGTTTAGAACACTAGAAGAGGGCGTGGAGAGATGGCCTAGGCGGTTAAGCAGCATGCACCCTCTTACAGAGGACCCGGGGTTCGATTCTCCAGCACCCACATGACTGCTCTTGCAGAGGAACTAGGTTCGATTCCAGCACCCAGAGGGTAGTGAATAGCCATTCCTAATACCACTTGCAGGGGGATTTGATACCATCTTCTGACCTCCGTGTTATTGCAGGACATGGGTGCAAAAGCCTATATTGCGACAGTACATTCATACACATTAGTAGAATTTAAAAAAAGAAAAAGGAGATACCTAAAAGAAATGAATATCTGAAATCATGGGATGCACCAAAGCTCAACCAAGAAGAGATCGAGAACTTAAACAGAGCATAGACTGTATGAAGAAATTGAGGATGTTGTAAGAAACCTCCCACCTAAAGAAAGCCCAGGCCCAAACAGTTTCATGGCAAAGTTCTACAAAACATTTCAAAAAGACGTACAAGCATTATTAACTGGAAAAACTGTTTAGAAAGAGGATTAGAGGGAATTCTTCGAAATTCCTTCTATGAAGCAGCAATCACTGTATTACCAAAAACAGGCAAAAGACACAACTGAAAAGTGAGAGATTATAGACCATGTACCCTAGTGAACACAAATGCCAAAGATTTCCTGAAATAGGATCACTGAGCAAAATTGGCATACAGACCCACATCGCAGGAAAGATGTAATCCATCATGACCGAAGTTGGATTCATACGATGCAGGGATGGATTGTCAACATATGATATCAATAAATGAGTGCAGACACATAAAGTGGAAATGATAAGAGATGAAAACCACACATCATCTCAATTGAGAGTGCAGGAAAAAGGCTTTTGACAAAATGCAACATCCATTCATGATAAAAAAAAAAAAAAAAATTGGGATGTGGAGGGAGATGTCCGCTCAATGTAATCCAAGCCCTATACAGGAAACCCACAGCCAATATCATCCGTAAATGGGGAAACGAAAAGAAACATTCCCTTTAAAAGTGCGCGGGGAGGGGCCGGTAAATAAGGGAGATTAGAGAAAATGGGGGAACTCGGCAAGGCTGGCCCCCTGTCACCACTCCTTTCCAATATAATGCCTGTGTAAAGCACTGGCTAGAGCAATAAGGCAAGAAAAGGAAATTATAGAGTTCTAATTGGAAAAGAGGAAGTCAATCTGTCCCTATTTGCTGATGATAATGATTGTTCGTACTGTAAGGGGTGCTAAAAACTGCCACAGAAAAAAACTTCCTGAACCGGCCCCGATTAGCAGGCTTGCGCAAATGGCAGGATACAACATTAACCTAAACAAAATCAAGTGGTTGTCCGTTATACACCGAACCGACACAAGCAACGGGAGAAGCAGACTTCAAAAGAGTACGGTTCCGACTCAAAATAGCCTCAGAAAAAATAAAATCACCTGAGGGAAAGACAGTGAAAGCCTAGAGCAAAGACCCGAATGTATCTCTACAACAGAGTTTTAGAACAGTTGAAAGAAAGCAAATTGAAGAGAGTCAAGAAGGAATGGAAAAGACGGCTCGCCATGTGCTCATGGGGATTGGGAAGCAATTGAAATTGTAAAGAATTGTGCCATTCTAACGCAAAGACTCTTTGGTGAGTAGATCTTAGTAAACAATTCCAATAAATGCCCCAAGAGTTTTTTCCTCTCTTGCACAGGCGTTGGAGAACAGAAGTCCTTATTCAGTTTGGAAATACAAATAGTAAACTCTGAAGTAGTCCAAAACAACGCTTGAGTGGAATAATAGCAACACGAGGGGGGTAATCGGGTCGTACTACCCAGGAAGACTGGTCAAACTATAGTGAGCTACGTCTAATAGTCATATAGGAGGAAACGACTGGTTTGGAGAACTTGCACAAAAAAAGACAGACCCTGTGTTGAGCGCATAGGGAACAACAACCGGAAAGATTCCAAAAACCGTTGAGCACGATACCAATTCTCAGCCACGCCTCATTATTTTGACAATGGGCGGCCAGGGAAAGACAACGATGGGAATAAGAAGCAGTCTTCAGCCTGTCTTTTTGGCAATAAACCGTAGGACGGTGTGAGTGAGTGGCACAGGTGGGCGTGGAGGTGAGGGGGCGCGTTGTATGTGGCGGGAGTGAGTATTCAAGAGAGGGAATGGGGGGGGGATCTACGGGGGGGGAGGCGGGAGGGGGGAGGGGGGATGAGGACCGGTTGCGTCGCGAGCGAGCTAGGGCGGGTCTATTGCCAACTTATGAGGGAGGAAGAGTGAAATTTAAACCCCTACCGTGTGTTTTCGCGACCATTCCCTACGAAGAGTCAACGTCCCAGATGGATCACACGACCTGAACATGAAGCCCAACACTCTGAAGGGCGCATGGAAATATAAAAGTTTGGGGGCAAGACTACAAAGTGACATAGGTGTAGGGAAAGACTGCCTAAATCAGACATCAGTTAGTGTCGCAAGAATTGAAGGGTGTCAGCAATGAAGAGGTGGGAGACCGTTCGATGTGAACTCGAAAGCTGTTGCGTCTGTACGTGCAATGAGAAATGACGAGTTCGAGGAAGTGTGGATAGGAAAATAGCCAATCAAGAGTGGGGGCAGGGAAACTTCATCGCAAGGAAGAGTCTGGACAAAGCCTAATGTGATTTTCATAAGTATATAAACTATCAGAAAACAAGGACAGAAGAGAAAGACAAATGACGCGCTCCGAAATGATGATTGGGACGCTGAGAGAGCTGAATACAGAGGACACGTGGTCGTAACAAGTGAGGAAGTCTAGAGATTGGCTGAGGAGAACACCTTTAAGAACGTGGGTTCAAATCATCTTAGCATTAAGGAAATGCACATCAAAACCACTTTAAGATATCATCTTACTCCAATAAGACTGGCTAGGATCAAGAAAACAAATGATACCAAGTGCTGGAGAGGTTGTGGGGAAAGGGGAACACTCATCCACTGCTGGTGGGAATGTAAACTCGTGCAGCCACCATGGAGAGCAGTGTGGAGAGCCCTTGGAAGACTTGGAATGAACTTGCCACCCGACCCAGCCATACTACCCCTAAGCATGTACCCTCAAGACTCACCCCACCACAGAGATACATGCCCGGCCATGTTCTTTCAGCTCTCTTCACAATAGCAAGGAGCTGGAACCAACCCAAATGCCCCTCAACTGATGAGTGGATAGAGAAAATGTGGTGCATCTACACAATGGAGTTCTATGTAACAGTAAAGAAAGACAACATCATGAGCTTTGCAGGAAAATGGCTGGAGCTAGAGAACATCATGCTGAGTGAAGTAACACAGTCCCAGAAAAACAAACGACGAATGGTATCCCTCACCTGTGGATGCTAGTGCCAATTACCTAGTTGTAAGTATTTCTTGTGCATGGCCCCTTGAACTTTTGTCCAAAGCAGTTGGGAGTGATGCATATTGGAAACAACAACAACAACAACAGAAAGGACTACATCAAAGAACTGAGTGAAACAGTGAACTTCTGTTCAAAACAGTCAACTTCCAAATGGAGAACATTGAGAAATACGGAGAAACAGATGAAAATCATGTTTGGCAGAATGCATGAGCTCTGGTGGGGTGGGGAGATTGGGGGGGTCACAGGTCTAGATTTGATAAAAATATATATATAAATAAATAAATTTGAAAAAACACCAGGGGCACACCTGTAATCTCAGTGCTAAGAAAAGTCCAAGATAGGTCCCTACTGGGCCCCCAGTTGGCCAATCTCTGAACTCCAGGCTCAGTGAGAGACCCTGCATTAGTTTCTTTTCTGTTGCTGCGATTAAATACCATAGCCAAAGCAACTTCAGGAAGCAAGAGTTAATTTTGGCTTATGTTTTCAGAGGGATAGAGTCCATTGTGGTAGGGAAAGCCCATCATGGTGACAGGAACAGGAAGCTGGCTGATCACATTATATCCACACACAGGAAGAAGAAAGGGAGAACAGGAAGTGGGCCAAGACTATAAACCTCGGAGCGCATCCTCAGTGACATTTCCTCTAGCAAGTCTCCATCTCCTAAAGGGTCCACAACTTTTTCAAACAGAACCACCAGTTAGGAACCAAGTGTCCAAATGCATGAGCCTATAGGGGTTATTTCTCATGCAAACTATGACAGACCCTGTCTCAAAAAGTAAAGTAGAAAGCAATGGAGACCCAACATCAACCCCTGGGTTCCACATAACCACCCTCACAACACACATATAAACATATAGCACACACATATACATAAAACATACCTACCAAAAAATGGCATCACTATTTAAAAACTAATGTCATAAAACAGTTTTTAGATTAAAAAAATAAGAAAGAAAGAAAGAAGGAAGGAAGGAAGGAAAGAAAGAAAGAAAGAAAGAAAGAGAAAGAAAGAAAGAAAAATGGAGTTTGAATCTCTCCTGTCCCCAAACATGGACTTAGTCATTTTGATTTTAGATATCTCTTAGAAGTCCCATGAACCTGTCCTACCCAGTAGTACAGAATGGGGCTTTGCGCTGATACCCTCATATATGTTTACCTAAAACAGCGAAGCAAAATTTCAAGGTTTGCTATCTCTGTTTCTAAGAAAATGTCTTTGGTTGTCCTTCCAAACCCAAATCCCCACCTAGTTCTTAACTCATAAACATTACTATTTGGAACATATAGGTTGCAATCATAAAATGGTGTGAACCATTTTATAGCTATGTCAGTGTAGAAGTCTGTTCTGTCTTCCATTGAGTCTTCTTAACCCCTTTGTAACATATGAGGTGGCTGAAATTGCATACACTCAGGTTTGGATGTTCAATTTTGTTCTATTGATCCATGGGTCTGTTTTTGTGCCAGAACTGGGCTGTTTTTATGACTATTGTCCTGTAATATAGTTTGAAGTCTGATATAGTGATTGATACCCCCTGTTTTGCATTTTTCACTCAGGGTTGCTTTGACCATTCAGAGTCTTTTCTTTTTCCATATGAATTTAAGGTTTTTCTTTTTCTAAGTCTGTGAATAAACTCATGAGGATTTTAATTGGGATTGCATTGAATCTGTATATTAATTTGGGTAGGATGGTCATTTTTACTATATTAATTCTTCTAATCCATGAGAATTGGAGTTCCTTCCATTTTCTGGTGTCTTATTCAGTTTCCTTCTTCAAGCATTTAAAATTTTTGTTGTAGAGATCTTTAGGGTCTTTTGTCAGGTTTGTTCTGAGATTTTTTTTTTTTTAGTCTATCATGAATGGAAAGGCCTCCTTGTATTCCTTCTCCAATTGCTTGTAGTGAAGAAAGATGACATCATGAAATTTGCAGGTAAATGGATGGAACTAGAAGCTGTTGTGCTAAGTAACACAGTTCTAGAAAAATGAATGGCATATGGTATCCCTTATTTGTGGATCCTAGCACCAAATCCTTATTTCTAAGGCAAACTGAGTAATTTGTTTCTTTTTTAGTAAATGTACCTGATGCCACTACAAAAAGGAGTACGTTAAAACATACATCAACTTGCTATGTAATTTAGGAATGTAAAGTAATATTTCTTTTTACTTGCATGCAACTCTACTGTTAAAGTGAATCCCTAAACATGTTTTGGATTTAACCTATAGCTTATTTTCAGATGTATTGGTATATGTGTGGAGTGTATACATGCACACATTGGAGCAATATAAAATTAAAGGGAACAACAACAAAGACTTGTTCAAAGAACTGACTGAAACAGTAAGCTTCTGCCCTGTTTTTAAATTTTTTTTTAATTTAAAAAATTTTTAAAAATTTAAAAGAAACAATAAATTTCTGCATCAAAAAATTTAAAAGAAACAATAAATTTCTGCATCAAAAAATTTAATAAAGGACTGAGAAAAAGATGTAAGACATGTATGGCAGAATGCACAAGCTATGGAGGGCCAGGGGGCATATAAGGGGGAATTGTCTAAATTTTATTAAGAAATGTTGTATGAAATGTGCAAAAGTTCAGTGTGAGGTAAGGGAGACCATACAACAAGATGCACAAAATAACATTAAAGATAGTAAGCTCTAGAAAGGAAGATAAGACTTAGGTGGTTGATTCCCTGAAGCATATCACCAAGGCTGGTTGTACTGAGCTGTCCCATTCTAGGGTGAAAGAAAATAAAAGCAGTTATAGAAATGAGCTCGGGCTTATTTTAATCCTAGCACTTGGGAGGCAGATCTCTGTGAGTTCAAGGCCAGCCTGGGCTATAAGCAAAATCCAGGACAGCTGGGGCTACAGGGAGACCCTGTCTCAAAAAGACAAAAAAAGAAAAAATAAAAAGAAATGAGCTCTTTAAAGAGTTTCTCTGTGTCTCCCAGCACCGCTGCCTATTAGATCACAGAACATTGACATTCATGAGACTGTGGCTATCCCTTACTCCTGAGAACCAAGTAATCCTCCCCTCAGTGTACTTAGTTTGGCTTCAATCACATCTTCACTTATGTGATTACAGCTCATCTTTTATTTTTCTTCTTCCCTGTCAATAAACCAGAAGTTCTGTGAGCACACAGATCATCATATCTGGCCGGAGTCACCATTGTTTCTCTAGTGCCACACCAGGCACATGGTCGGTGCTCAGGAAACATTTACTGAGGACTGGATGGATGAATAGAGCACCTCACTTTATATACAAGGAAGCAGAGGTCAAGTAAATCAGGCTCTTAAAAGACATCTTTGGGATGGGAAGGCAGGCCTCTCCACCATGGCCAGGCAGCGTTCATTCTGTGTTCCTCTGTGTCTTCCTGGGGCTGGAGTTAAAACTCTTGGCATCTAGTCCAGACTCTTCATTTTATAAATGAGAAGGTGAGACCTACAATGAACGACGACATACTCAAGGTCACAGAAAGAGACACTGGCAGAGCCCAGCCTGCTACCTAGGTCTCCTCCCTCCTAAACTAGTGCTTTGTAAGAGCACTGAAGAAACAAAACTCAAAAACAAAGCTGCATTGGGCTCCTGGCCAAGCCCCTGCAGGATGTCACATAGCCAAGAAGCTCTCAGAGTCCTTGTCTATTCTTAGCCTGAACTTTTAGTGACTCTGATCTTCAGCAGCCTTTTCTTCCTTTTCCCTTTGCAGTTGGTGTTCTGTGTATGTTTGAAAGGCGGTTTAAATAAATGGCACTACGTGTCGGAAGCAGGCTTCAGCAGAGCCCTGCTACAGAGGCTCTGAAGAGAATGAGTTAGAGGAGGAGCCCTGAGGAAAGAATTGGCTTCCTACCCTCTGAAGCCACCCTGTGTCCAAGAGCTGCTCTGTCTGCATAACTACAAGGCTGCTCATAATAGGGGAAAAATCACCAAAAACAATTTGCAAGGATTGGTTGCTAATATTAGCCAGTGAAGTTTTATTTTGATGCAGGCCTCCTTCTCTGTCCAAATACCTGTCCTGAACAGGAACAGAAAGATTTTAAACTGATATTACCCTCCAGTTACTAAAAAGGATAGAAAGAGAGAATATATGTAAAATGACCAATAAGAACAAGTCTACATCAAGAATTCAAATGAAGCAGGGGTTGCCCTGGGCAAAGATGTGTCAAGGAAAAGTCAGAGGAACAATTTGAGCCAAGTCTTGTGTGCCTGTTATTAATTGCTGTGTAACAAAGTTCCCTACTTTGGGTATTACATGTATATTGCCATATAACAATTATTTTAATTACTTTAATATTTAGTGGCTTCAGATAACAAACATGTATTATCCAACAGTGTCTGTGGCTCAGGGATCTGGGTGCAGTAACTGGGTGCCTCTGGCTGAAAGTCTCTTGTTTAGTTGCAGTCAAGTTCTCAACCTAGAGGCCAACTGGTGTTAAAGGGACTCTGATGTCGAGCTCCCTGAAGTGTCCTTCAGGCCTCCCTTTTGGACTGCACTAAGACATGTTTAGGGTGAGAGATCTATGAAGAAGTTGATCCACCAGGGCAGAAGCCCCAGTGCTTGGTTACCTCATCTCAGAAGTGCAACCCTGTCACCTTTGCTTTGCTCTCCAACTACAGCTGTCATCTTCATGCTGGAATTGAAAGCATGCCCGTATGGCCGTTCTCTTACATGAGAAGGTGAACACTTTGTTACAAATATACTTTGCATTAGCTGATTTTACCCAACTTGGACGTTGGGCAAGCTAAACTCTGCCACTGAGTAGGATAAGCCTTTTAAATACATTTCAGCTTCCTGGTGTTCCCTATTTGCAATGAGTCCATCAGGACATAACCCCATTGTAAACTGAGGAACCATCTGTATGCCTGTCATCCAAAATAGTCGCTAGGTTCAGTCCCCATCGAAGGTTGTGGATGCCAAGAGGCAGAGATTGTTGGGGGCTATCTTAGAGACTCTCTACCTTAAAGATCCTTAAATACCTTATTCTGTTGAGCCTCAGGACCTTGGAATACAGGTTATACCTTCTTTTAGAAGACAGACGTGGAGTCTGAGAGCAGACAGATGGTTTCCATTCACCTAAAAGTTTCGAGAGTGCAATCTGTTCCTAGGTAGGCAAAGTTGCAACACCTGACCCCGACCACTAGTCACACTGCCTTTTTCCTTTGCTGGCCAAAATGCCTCCAGCAACCATCTCTTGTGCAATACCTCTCAGGATGAAAGAGAACCTGCTCTGTTTGTTGTGTGTACGTGTGTATAAAATCTGTTCTGGAAGGAGGATGTGTTAGTCGGCGGGGAAACTATAATAAAACATTACAGGTGCAGGTGATCATTTGAACAAGAGAAATTTCTCAGAGTTCTGAAGGCTTGGAGTCCAAGATCAAGGCGTCAGCAGGTTGGGTTTCTTTTGTGGCCTCTCTCCTTGTGCCATTCTGTCTTTTCACTCTGTGCTCACATGACCTCTTCTGTGCACCAAAGACCCTGTGTCTAAGGACCCTGTTCTAAGGATACCAGTCCTATTAGATCAGAGCCTTAACATTCTGAGCTCATTTATCTCTTTTAAGATCCTATCTTGAAGTAGTCATACCAGGGCTCAGGGCTTACATGCATGTGTTTTCAGTTGGACAAACGGATGCAACGCACCCTTATTTGTTTTCCTATAAGGAAATGATAATCTCCAATTTGTGCAGATCGAGTTGATCCTTCTTGTGTTAAGATCATTGATGTAATCACTTCTGCAGCCTTCAGGTAGTGTTGTTATCTGGGGATGAGGAAACAGACCAGGTATGTTCCCAGGTCCTCCAACTACAGAGTGTGGAATGTGGCTGCAGGCTCCAGGCCAGCTCTCTCATGCTCAATTTTGATGTTACCTTCCTCTGGTCCCAGCACTTTGCCCATCTTGATTTTAAATGTCCACTTCTTTCTCCTGCCCTGTTCTCTCAAAAGTTACAGCCCCTTCCAGGTGCTCACATTTGATTTTCAGAGCTGCAGCTAGCTGAGTAGATCCTCTGCCAATGAGCTATGCTGGATTGCTAGGGAAGGTCTTACTTAGCAGAGATTTTGCCCAAGAAACTAACAAGCTATGTTATTTTCTAGCCTTAAAAACATTTTATTAAGCCAGGCGTGGTGGCGCACGCCTTTAATCCTAGCACTCGGGAGGCAGAGGCAGGCGGATCTTTGTGAGTTCAAGGCCAGCCTGGTCTACAGAGTGAGTTCTAGGACAGCTGGGGCTACAGGGAGACCCTGCCTCAAAAAGACCCCCCCCAAAAAAAAAAACAACTAAACATTTCATTGAGCTTACTATTGTGGCACACATCTTTAATCACAGCACTTGGGAGGCAGAGGCAGGCAGATCTTCATGAGTTCAAGGCCAGCCTGGTCTATATAGTGAGTTCCAGGGCTAGAGGCCCTGTCTCAAAAAAGACCAAATATGTAACATTTAATGACTTTAATTGTAACAAAATTATACAAAAAAGAATATGTTTCCAGAAAAAGACCTAGAAAAAAAGGGCACTGGCTCAGAGTCATTTGATGGAGCACCTGAGGTGAGATTGCACCCAGATATGTTAATTTGTTTTCAGTGCTAAGCAGTGAATTTAGGGCTCTAAACATGTAGGCAAGGCCTGTACCACTGAACTACTTGCCTAGGCCTTTCATCTTTTTTGACACAGGGTTTCCCTGTATAGCTCAGGCTAGCCTTGAGCTTGCTATATAGACCAGAGTGGCCTTGGACTCTCCTTACAGTCACTTCTCCCTGAATGCTGAGATTACAGGTGTACCTCCTGAATTCTGATGATGGGTTTTTATAGTTATATTCTTTTTTAAAAAATTTACTGAATTTTTATGTGTTTCATACACAATTTTTCAATTGGTCTTAATCACCTTTACACCCACTTCTCCCTTGGCACCCTTCCACAGTGCCCCTCCCAGGAATTCACATATTCTGCCATTTGTGATAGGGTCCATTGCACCAAACTACTCTCACCACCCACTCCTCAGTGCCAGCTCATTCCGAGTTCTAGTCAGCCTATCTGGAGACCCTTTCTTGAAGAAGGCCAGTTTTTCCTCACCCAACTGCAATCATCTGCCAATATTTCCTCAGCCAAGGTTGGGCTCTACCCATTTCTGCAGTTCTGTGCTGGGATTTTTTTCCAGCTGAGCTTGCATGGGTCTTGTGCATTCTTTTGTTTATTTATTTATTTATTTTGTATTTTTGAGTTGGGTTCTCCCTTTTAGTCCCAGCTGGCCTGTAGCTCACTCTGTAGACCAGGGTGGCCTTGAACTCACCGAGATCCACCTACCTCTGTCTCCAGAGTGCTGGGATTAAAGGTGTGTGCCACCACGTCCAGCTCTTGTGCATTCCCATACCAATGCTGTAGGTTCATATGAACAGGGTCCCAGGAGCCTGTTTCTGTTAATTTTCATTTGGTCTTGCACCATCTCCCTAGCTCTTACACTCTTTCCACCACCTCTTCTGCAATGTTCCCTGAGTCCTGGGTGGGTGAAGCCGAATATAGAAACCTGTCCATGGAACCACACTTTGTAGACTCCTATTCTTCACAGTTTGGCCATTCATGCCCTTTTGAGTTCCTGGTCTCCTGATTCATGAAGAAACTTCATTAAAGAAAGTTAAGAGGCCTTCTTGAGTCCTTATTCTATGATGTTTAGGTCTAATGTGTAGAGGTTGTATTGTAGATGTGTCACCTAGGGCTGATCAATTCACAGACCATATCTCTGTGTGTCCAGTTGTGGGACTCTGTACTATTTTTATCTGGTGGAAGAGAAGTTTCTTTTCTGAGTGGTGTCTGGGATATTTGTCTGTATATAAGGATACCTCTTTCATAGTTAGTAAGATATCACCTTAGTCTAGGGATGTGTCAACCTTGGGGTTCTCTAAGATCTATGACCTCTCCAGTTGTGTGCATCTGGCTATGTTTACAATACCACACATGACTTTCCTCACACTGACTGGGCTTTGGGTACAATTACTTAGTCATCGATTTCCACCAAAATAAAAGTGCCACTATTGCACTGATGTCACGTGCTGTGCTGGTGGTCATTGCCACTGTTATTTGGTCTTGAAGCTGATGTTCAACCATTGATTGATGCTCCCCCTAGAGGATTGGATAGCACTCTCCAAAGCTATGAGAGCTAGCCTTCAGGAGAATTGCCTTCCAGGTCAGTTACCGCTCCATTGTTCAAGATCCAGTCTCTGAAGTATGTCCTGTCTTCAGCAATAGGGTGTTACCTTCAAGTTCTGGGAGGGAATGAAGGGCTGTGGCCATATCCTGTGTAATTTTGGGAGTCTTTCCTGTCTGGTACTATTTCATGTTATGTAGCCTTCATCTTTACACGTGTACTCATGTAGAGATTTTGAATGTGTAATTTGTCAATAGATTGTTAGACTGATATGATTTCCTTGGGATTTTTACCCCAGCAAAGCATAATTTGTCTCTCCTCTCTTCCCTTACCTGTCTGGCCCTTCCTCCATGTCGTCTCCCCATTGTTCCCATCATGCTCCTGCTCTCCCATGGACCTACTTCTCTTGGGCTCCTTTTATTCCCTTTATCTCCACCTTTCCTTCAATAGCCCTTCCTCTCTCCTCTCCTTTAGATATCCTGATTTTATCCATTTCTCCCTGTTGATTTTTTTTTTACTATGTCAATTGTTACTAATTGCCTATAATTCATTGTATCCCTACATTTTTTCTCTTAATACCAAAGCTGTGTCTTCCTTTCTTGGTTAATCTACACTTATTAACTCTCCAGCAAGGGTGGGACTTGAGTGTCAGCACCATCCCTACATAGATATGGTGACTGAAACTATTTTTTAAGCTCTCCCTGGGCTTTTATTTTTTCATTTAATTTAATTTATTATTATTATTATATTTATCTAACAATATAATTTATTATTTTATTGTTAATTATTATTATTGTGTATGTGTACGTGATGGAAGTGAGTATGCATCCTGCAGCACATGTGGAGTTGTGTATTTATTATCTTCTCTTACCTCTGCGTAAATTCCAGGGATTAAACTCACCTTGTCGGGCTTGCATCACGGTGCCAAATGTCTTTACCTGCTCATTTCACTGAGCTTTTTTTCTCTCTTGTGAAATTAAAGTGTTGATTGCAGTCATTTTCCAGTTTATTTTTATAATTTTATTTTTTTATGTGTATGAATGTACTGTCTGCATGTAGGTTTATGTACCCGTGTCGTGCAATGCCGCGGAGGTCAGAAGAGGGTGTCAGATTCCCCTAGAACTGCACTTCTCCTGGAACTGGAGTTACAGATGGTTCTCAGCCACCATGTGGGTGCTGGGGATCGAACCCGAGTCCTCTGCAAGAGCAGTCGGTGCTCTTAACTGCTAGGTTATTTCTCCAGCCCCATTTTCCAGTTTTAAAAATCCAGTGAATTGAGAACTTTATCTCCCATGTCATTCATTTAAGACATATCTATCCAGTAAACCAGGCAAGTTTGTAATCCGGCACTTGGAAAGTGGCAGAAAGAGGATCAGAGTTCAAAGCCATCCTTGCTTGGATACATAGTGAGTCCAAGGTCAGTCTTGTACACATGAGACCCTTAAAAAAAATTTTTTTTAGTTTTATTTTATTTATTTATTTATGTGTATGAATGTACTGTCTACATGCAGGTCTGTGCACCTGTGTCATGCAATGCTGGGGAGGTCAGAAGAGGGTGTTGGATTCCCCTGGAACTGGAGTTCTCCTGGAATTGGACTTACAGATGGTTCTCAGCTGCCATGTGGGTGCTGGGGATTGATCCCAGGTCCTCTGCAAGAGCAGTCAGCACTCTTAACTGCTAGGCCATCTCTCCAGCCCCCAGCAAGCACTCTTGAATGTCTAGAATGTTTCTTCAACTGAGGTTGTGATCCCATAACTGAATATGATGGTCATAGTAAAGGAGTCGAGGAAACTTTATGACTCAAAATTAATTCAAAGTGAAACCCTAATGAATCCAGGGCTTTTCTTGCAGCATGGGCCAACGTTGCATCCCATAACTCCACTTCAGCCTTGGTTCTGAACAAAAGCACATACACTCTGTAGTGCACATGCTGTCCAGGCACCACCCAGGCCCAACAAAACACCGTCTCCACTTAGGTGTGAGGCTGTTGTATCTTGTGAATGCAGTGTTTCTTCTGCTCTTACAGAAACATGATTTCATTACTGAAAATAAAGATTTTCAAATATTTTCCTATTACCCCTTAGCATGTGTCAAATTAGTACATTTTTGGATTGTATTGGACTATAGCATTTGATCTTTCTTTCTCTCTTTCTTTCTTTCTCTCTCTTTCTTTCTCTCTGTCTCTTTCTTTCTTTCTCTCTGTCTCTTTCTTTCTTTCTCTCTCTTTCTCTTTCTTTCTTTCTTTCTTTCTTTCTTTCTTTCTTTCTTTCTTTCTTTCTTTCTTTCTTTCTTTCTTTCTTTCTCTCTCTCTCCCCCTTCCTTCCTTCCTTCCTTCCTTCCTTCCTTCCTTCCTTCCTTCCTTCCTTCCTTCCTTCCTTCCTTCCTTCCTTCCTTCCTTCTTTCTTTCTTTCTTTCTTCTTTCTGAACAGGGTCTCCTTATAGTCCTAGCTGGCCTGGAACTTGCTATATAGAACAAGCTACCGTTGAACTCACAGAGATCTGGCTGCTTCTGCCTACCAAGTGCTAGGATTAAAGGTGTACAGCGTTTGAGTTTAAAACTTGCTGTTTGATTTGTTGATTTCAATTTAATTAAAAGTCATCCCGGAGCTGGAGAGATGGCCTAGCGGTTAAGAGCGCCGACTGCTCTTGCAGAGGACCCGGGTTCGATCCCCAGCACCCACATGGTGGCTGAGAACCGTCTTTAACTCCAATTCCAGGAGAAATCCAGTTCCAGGGGAATCCGA